>CAKNYM010046604.1:3276-21493 GCA_932195095.1 Andricus curvator
GTATATGGTATTTATTTTTTGGGTATTTTTGGTTAGCCGCAATAATTTATTATAATCGATTAATTAATTATGTTAGTCAAAATAATTATAATTAAAATATTTATATTCGATAATTTGAAATTAAACGAATATAAATGTTGAGAATTTAATAGTTATGGAAAATTAAATAATTCGTGAATTTTAATTTTCCACATTTTTTCACTTCTTACTCATTATTTTTTATCTGTTTCGTTAGTCCCATTTCTTTTTCAGCTCTGCCGCCTTGGGAATAGTTCATAGCACTGGGTTGAAGTTTCAGACGTTCAGTCTGATGAACTTTTTTTTTTACATTTATTGTATTAAAAATATGAAAAAAGTTCCCAAAACCATTTTATTTTTATTTATTTGCTAGCAGAAATTTACCTAGCGTTGCCCGGGATTTTAAAAGATTTGTAGTGACTTTCAGGATTTTTAAGGGATTTTAAGAGATTTTAAAGGATTTCACCAGATTTTAAGTGACTTGATGGAATTATATTTTAAGTCATTTTAAGAGATTTACAAAAGATTTAAAGGATTTGAACCATTTTATGGGTTTTAAGGGATTTTACTTGATTTTAAAGATTTTAAAGGGATTGCAAAAGAGTTTAAAGATTTTCAAGAGATTTCATTATATTTCGAGAGATTTGAAAGAATTCTAAGAGGTTTTAAGAGATTTCAAAATATGTAAAACGATTTTAAGAGATTTATAGAAAATTTAAAGGATTTTAAAGAATTTTATTTAACTTTAGGCAATTTCAACGGATTTCAAGAGATTTTTAAAAAATTTAAGATTATTTTGTAAATCTCTTAAAATTATTTAAAATATATCAAAATCCCTTGGAGTTCATTAAAATCTCTTCCAATTCCTGAAAATTTGTTAAAATCACTTAAAATATCTTAAATCTTGTGAAATCTCTGAAAAAAACCTCTTTTTCAACTCTTTTAAAATTCTTTTTAAATCCCTAAAATCAATTAGCATCCCTTGAAAATTCTTTTAAATCCTTTAAAGTCTTTTTATCCCTTGAAATTTCTTTAAAACACTATAAATCTCTTGAAATCCTTTAATAATTTTTGAAATCTTATTAAATCTCTTGAAATCTCTTGAAATTCCTTAAAATTACTTCAAGATCTTTTGCAATCCTTTAAAGTCTCTTTAAAATTCCTTTAAATTCTATGAAATCTCTTAAAATTCCAGGTGACGCTGGGTAAATTTCAGCTGGTAAATAAATAAAAAATGTTGGTTTTAGAAACTTTAGAACCTTTTTTTTGTTTTTTTTTTATTCCAAGAATTAAAAAAAAATTGTCAGATTAGACGTCTGAAACTTCAACCCAATGTTCATAGCTAGCCTGGCAGGTCTTTTTGCTCGCTAAGCTCGCACCACCGACGGTGACTCATTCACATTTCACACGATTTGACGCGGTTGCCATGGAAACAATGAAAAGTTGAAGAGGGCAGCACCTCAATGTAGGCTAGAAAGTAGTGACATATAGATATTCGGCGTCCCCACTCCTGACCCTTGCCGCATCTAGGTACTAATATCTTTGGTGATAATCATTCGGAAAAGAAAAAATCGAAGATTGAAAGCATGGGTAAGTTTTTGTGCAGCAATTTTGTATATTACATTTTTAAATAACTCTAATGACATTATTGTGCATTGACGAAATGATTGAAAGCAAATTTTTTCATACATTTTAAATGACAAATTGCAAATTTCAATGTAAAACTATCAATAATACCAAAAAACTAATCAATGCATATAACCAAAAGCATAACCTCACATTTAGGTGCATTTCAATTTCAAGAAAATCACAAACCGGGCAGTTATTTAGGTGGAATTAAGATTATGGGGAAATGTTGTATAAAGTCTTGTTCCTTATTAGTTACGCCATTACTTCCGAGCAGATACAAAGTTAAAAAAGCAATGGGAACTAATAATAAGTCAAATAAATAGAGAAGAATATGTAGCAAAGAAGTTTTCAAGGATATGTTCAGCACATTTTAAAGAAGAGGACTTCAAATCTGAAAAAAAGTATGGTAGATATATGAGTCAAAACTGTAGACTTTTTATTTATATGCTTCGTAAATATACTCATATTAACCCTAGTAGCAAGATAACTGCAGACTGGCGCAAGCTGGGCGCCAGAAAAAGAAGAATCTGTTTGCAGCCTGGCGCCCGGCTGGTTCCGCTTTGGCGTGCTGTTCTCGCACCAGTCTGGTATAGCAGATCCTGGCCCAGACTGGCCATGATATACACCAGACAAAATTAAAATAACGTAAAATGGTCTTAAATAGGTTTCTGTAATAGTTTTACACTATATTTCAGCGTTTTCTGGGAAAATATACTGCGGAGACGTCACAACATTCCAGGAGACACATGTGTGATCATACTTGTGAATCGTTCAAATTTCCGATTGCTAGATTTTTAATTTCATTATTTATATTCTACATTAATTACTAGTGTGTAAACTAAATACCAGAATCTGCAGGTTCCTTTATTCACCAGATTCTTTTTTTCGTCTGGTCTGATAATTTCTCCCGCCAGTCTGGTCGACTAGAGGGAGCAGATGCTGAGCCAGACTCTGGCCTCTGTCATACAAAGCAGACGTTGCTACTAGGGAATATTATCATTGCGCTGCGTAGGAAAAGCAATGACAGGAAAATAATGGCAGGCATGTCGTTTTCTCCTGTGATTTTTTCGCGATGCAGGAAAATGGCAGATGAAAAATATCTCTGTAATTTTTGCGAAAAACTGAAAGGAAAAAATGACACGTTTCCTGTTATTTCTTTTCGTAAGGGTTATTTGGAAATAAATAAAGGACTCCGCATAAACGACATTGGAAAATGTCTTTCGGTGGATTTTGCTAAGACTAATTTATTTTTTAGTTTATGAAACTAGAAGAAATTTTCCAAAAAGAGTTGAACTAACCCAGCGGCCACTGTTACATAACTGTGATGTAACAGTTCTAGAACGGAAAAGAACAGATTCTGTAACAGGTTAAGATCATACTTAGACCATGGTCCGAGTAATGTCATCCCCAAATGGATGTAGCAGTTCTATAACGCTGTTACAGAACCATGTTCTGTCTGAGATATGTAACAATTCTGGAAATGCGTTATATGTAAAAATATATTTAGAACAATTGAGGAACAGTGTTAAAAAATAACCATGTTCTGTAATAGTGCCGTAACACATGTGTAACAGTGTTACGATGTAAATTTGTTCTCCAATCGTTCTGTGACAATTCTGAAACAGCGTTATATGTGAAAAAGTATTTTCAGAACAATTTAGGAACAGGGTTACAGAGTAACATTGTTCTGTAATAGTGACGTAACACATATGTAACAGTGTTACAATGTAAATTTGATCTGTAATCGATCTGTAACAATTCTGGAACCGCGCTATATGTCAAGAAGTATTTTTAGAACCATTTAGGAACAGGTTTACAGAGGAACATTGTTCTGTAATAACGCCGTAATACATATGTAACAGTGTTACGATGTAAACTTGTTCTGTAACAATTCTGGAACAGCGTTATATTTGAAAAAGTATTTTTGGAACAATTTAGGAACAGGGTTACAAAGGAACATTGTTCTGTAATAGTGCCGTAACACATATGTGACAGTGTTACGATGTAAATTTGTCTTGTAATCGTTCTGTAACAATTCTGGAACTGCGTTATATTTCTAAAAGGATTTTTGGAACAATTTAGGAACAGGGTTACAGAGGAACATTGTTCTGTAATAATGCCGTAACACATATGTAACAGTGTTACGATGTAAATTTGTTCTGTGATCGTTCTGTAACAATTCGATAACAGTGTTACAAGGATATGTAACAAAAAAACGTTTTTTGTATTATTTCTGCACTTAGTTTATATTTTAAATAACACAATTTCACGCACGGTCCTCTATACATATAATCACACGCTTAAACCCGTTGAAAAATCGCACTCGCTGGGGATTCGAACCCAACCTAAACTACCTAACTCGAATGTACCTAGCCGATGCCTAAGCCAATTGCGCTATCGAACCGCTTGAACGTTCATGACAAAATCTCGGCCATGCTTTTTCGCTGAAAAAGCCAGAGTAATCTCAGGAATATATTCATTATTTTTTGATTTTAGACATTTTACCCTATTGTCGGCATAACGGGCACAACGGCCTGAACAATGTGACCTGTATTTTCAGTTCTTGCAACACGTGTGACATTCTAGTGACATAACAGTTCCATCACTCTGTTCTATATAAGTTACATCACAGAATTCTAGAACTGTTACATATCCTTACAGTAACAGCGTTACAGAACAATGTGACCTTTATGTTGCGTTCTTGGAACACGTGTGATATTCTAGTGACATAAAAGTTCCATCACTATGTTCTATATTAGTTACATCACATAATTCTAGAACTGTTACATATCCTTACAGTAACAGCGTTACAGAACAGTGTGACCTTTATGTTCCGTTCTTGGAACACGTGTGACATTCTAGTGACATAACAGTTCCATCATTCTGTTCTATATTTGTTACATCACAGAATTCTAGAATTGTTACATATCCTTGCAGTAACAGCGTTAAAGAACAATGTGACATTTATGTTCCGTTCTTGGAACACGTGTGACATTCTAGTGACATAACAGTTCTACCACTCTGTCCTATATTAGTTACATAACAGAATTCCAGAACTGTTACGTATCCTTACAGTAACAGCGTTACAGAACAGTGTGACCTTTATGTTCTGTAATTGTTATGGCACACGATTGTAACAATGTTATGTATAAATGTTCCCTTTTTGTTATGTAACATTTACAGAACGTGTCCGCTGGGAATTATGCTTATTTTTTTTATTGTGTAGGGTCCTTTGACGTATATTTTATATAGAAGTATTTTTAAAACCATGATTCCTTTATACATTGAAGTTTATTTCTCCTTCAGGTTTCTATCACGAAAAAAGTTTTTAAATTTTAATGCTGTGCCTTCGGTATTTCGCAATATAAAAAAGAATTCTTGTAGGCGAGAGGAATCACGAATGGCCGGAAGAATGCTCTTTGACATAGATAATTGTGAACCAGAAGAAGAAGGTTTTGATAACATTTTTATTAAAAATAGTGTTTTATGTCATAGGGTGAACGGAATGAAGGACTAAAACTGTATTCTCGAATTTTAGGTACGCTGATGGTGGAGAACGAAGTTCTTTGAATGAAACCTGAAATGGAAATAGAAAATTGTAATGATGCCGAAATTACAAAGAATATGACAATTGAGCTCAATGGTGACGTTCTGGATATCATTGATCATTACGAAGAAGTGGAGCACGAAGTTGAAACTCCTATACCCTCAGTTGTCAAAAATAGTTGTTCATCAGATTTACAAGAACAAAAAGAAGAAAGGTTTAAACGTATTCAGGTACAGCCCAGCTAACACAGTTACTAGCCTGAGTAGTCACATGCTTGTAACAATAAGATTCAGAAAACCAGTCACTATAGTGACTACCCCGATGGTCACCCAGCGATAATATATTTCCCACTCAAAGCAATAACATGTAACATTATCCCACCATTGTAATCACATGCTTGTAACTTGTAACAAAGTGATGTTTGGAAACGCAACGTGCAATGACAGCTTAAGGCCATGTTATACATTAGTCACGTGACCCAGCCAGTCCTGAGATCGATATTTTTTTCCCATATTTAAAAACAAAAGTTGAAATAGAGCGGAAAAAATTTGGGAAAATATTAATAAATATAAAAGGACAGTGTGTGGTAAAGCATAGAGTTGGGGAAGAAAAAAAAGTTATTATTGGAATAACAAATATCGACCGGCAACCAAGCGATCTGCATTATCAGCAGTGCTGACACCATGGATATATCAAATATCAATTTGTTTATTTGCACCAAACCAGCAAATATTATCAAGTGTAATTTTTGCAACCGATGTTTGCATCATTTTCCTCAAGACATTTTTTTCTTCAACATTTCGAGCCAAATGTTGTATACAAACGCAGATTACAGTTTCCTGATGCTTTCCCCAAAGTTTCAACTCGATATCTCATTTTGTGTGGACATGAGTTGTTGTACAAAAAATGCCGATATTGCTCCGGTTTTAATTTCTTCAAAAAATTTTTTTTCTAAATTTCTAGCCAAATATTGTATACAAACGTACATTATTGTTTCCTGAGGCTTTTCCCAAAATTTCAACTCGATATCTCATTCGGTGTGGACGTGAGTTGTTGCAAAAAAATTATCGATAATTTAGGTCACGTGACTCATGTATAACATGGCCTTAACCTCAAAATATACAGCGTTTCGGAATTATAATTATTAATACTCTTGCAAAAAATGTTAGAATGGGACATAATTAAATTATTAATAATTTCCGGGAAAGTGATATAATATTATAGACTTCCAAATTGGTAAAATAACATATGGACACATTTTATAATCGAAATAGCAAGATTTTTCAATATAAACTTTACGGAAAAGAAGCGACATTAGAGGTTAGAAACAAAATGTATATCCCTGCCGATGGAACAGCACTGAAACGGCACTCAAACGGCACTGCCCAGTGCCGTTTCAGTGCTGCTCGTTTAAAGCTACTCAGATTACAGTTTTAAATGCCTGCAGAAGTTCCCTTTATACCTGCGAATAGACTACCAAGTAAACCAGCTGAAAGGGATTAAAAATGAAAAATTAAAATTTGTGAAATTTTGAAATTACCTCTGCGAAAGTTAAAAATTCAGAATTTGCGGGTTTCGATAATTTCAGATGTCTAACTTTTTTTTTGAAAAGTTTAAAATTCGAATGAACATAATGTATCTCGTAAATGGAATGAGATACGCCAAAACAGACAACATTTTCGAATTCAACTTCAGAATAGTATATTAGTATATAATTTATAAGTATAAAATATATATAATGAGAAAATTCATAAATTAAAAAAAAAAGTGTTAATAATTTGAAGAAAATTTTAAAAAGGGATTCGGGTTGGTAGCGGCCAACTGCTGTAAACCACTCTGCCTGTCCGGTACGTGACGAATAAAATAGAACCATTATATGACCGTCGCATCACCCTCAGTGCCGAAATCAGCACAAACTGTCACTGAAACGGCACTGGCGGCCCAGTGCCGTTCGCGAGTGCCGTTTCAGTGCTGTTTCATCGGCAGGGATGTAAATAAAAATGAAATATTAAATTTTATGTAATTTAATAAAGTATTTATCTTCTAATAAATTCTTTCTATACTTAATCGCCTTGGAAAAATTTAATGGAAGCGTATTGGAAGGAATTAAAAAGTGGAGAAATGTCAAAGAAAGAATATAAAGGAATAGAATAATGTAACTTTTAAGGCGAAACTGTGAATTGAAATAAATGCATTTTTTAAAATAAATAAGTATTGTATTTGGGAAAATTGTGTGAACATTTTTTTATTAATCTATCGAACAGAAACATATTTTGACTGATTTCATATGAAATCTGTCTTGAAACACGCATTACTGCTGTGCAAATTTGCATGGATTGCACAGCCACACAAAAAAAAGTATACGGAGTCAAAAAAACGATCTATATAACATTGCAGTAATATTGGTCCAGCATAGTCGAAATCCAAATTTTTTTAATTTTCTGCTTACCATTTTTTTTACTTTGAATTTTTGGTTTAGGTTAAATTTTTGCAACTTCACGGTTTGAAATTTCCTGAAATTTCAGTCAGTTTTCAATGACTTATGTCACTGAAATTTCATAAATTTGACTTTGAAAATTAATTTGAGACCATATTCATTAATTTTCAGTGACACGAAACTTAATTTCATAAGCAAAAGTGTTATTGAAATTTCATAAAATTGACTCTCAAACCTGTTTCAATTGTTTGTACATAAAATATTATTGGTGGCTGAATAAATTTCACTGTGGTTTACGTAAATTTTATAAACATGCATTGAAAATTAAGTAAAATTTTTTATTAAATTTAATAAACCTAAATGAAAATATGAACAAAATTTAAAAATAATTCATGAAATTAAATTTAGAATCTTTGTGTGATATATTTTTCTATCGATTAATACATTTTTTGCAATTACATGTACAAAATTCACTATTTACGGAAAAAAGTAGATAGTTAGATTCACTTTTATGTATTGTTAATTTGAAGTTTACTTGTTCGCATTGTACAAGAAACAATTCGAATAGTTTTTGATACTGAATGAGATAGTGATCTCAAAATATACAAAACCTGAAGTCACCATTACTACTTCAAATTGTAAAAAGAAAGATTACTAGAACAAGTAGCTTCAATAACTATTTGAAATAGTACAGTTGAACATGTAAACTGTATGAATAACTAATTTTCATAGTAAGCAAAGAATTGTGAGTTTGACTTTTGCAAGTGAGTTCGATCTCCTTTTTCACATTGCAATAAGCACTGCGGGAGATTGTTAGCCTTACTATTTGACATTGTAAGTAAGTTCAGTGGCACAACTAGAAACGTGTGAACCCCCTCCGAAAATTTTTTTGGGCGGTCCGTTTGAAATTAAAAAAGAAGGACGACTTATAATTTGCTCATCAGTAAAACAACAGCTTTTCGCTTCTCAATCTATAAGACACACACCCACTGACATTTTACAGAATGAAATAAATTGTCCGAAACCATTTTATAATGTTTTCTCTTTTATCATAATATTAGTTGAGATAATTATTATAAATAAACATAGTGAATAACTCTACTTTATACTTCAATATTGTTTTTTTGTTTTGTACAAAATTTTCAGGATTTAAAAATATTCTGAAGAATTATATATATAAAAAAATACTTTTATTACATTATTTCTACTATGGAATTTTCTGCTCATGATATTTTTAATTTCGCATAACACTAAAAATGATTAGGATCGTACTTGATTAAGCCACCTAGGTTCAAATATTATGTTATTTTGAAGATTTCTTTAAAGTAGAATAATGCATTGTTTTTGAATATCATTTTTTGAAACAATAATCAAAAAATAATTTGTAATCAAATTTTAGTTCAAATTAATTTCCAATTTTAACGTAGTAATATTTTTTTCAACCTTTTCACATTGATATTTGTAGAAATAACTACAATTTCATGAAAAAAAAAAAATATTTTCTCATTTTTTTCAGATTTTCAACAATAATAAAATCTACGATACTACTGTGATATTGCGATCTTTAATATTAATTTCTCGGAACCGACTATATATTTTTTCACACAGCTTTTATTCTAATTCAGCATCCCCACATCTCATGAGAAAAATTTTATTTTTGCAAAAAATTTAAATTTGAATCACTATTCAACATTTGTCTCATCTTAAAATAGTGATTTCGATTTTGCATTTGATATATTATTACGATGTTTAAACTATTTTTTATTTATATATCAGTTATGTAAATGAATGATAATAAAATCAAATAAAAAATTCCAAAAATTTCATTCGAAAATTTTTTTTTCAAGTCTTAATTTTCAATAATACAAAATATGTACTTTTTAAAAATTGTAATTTAATTCATTCTATAATAACACATATAAATTACTAATAATATATTTACTGTGTGAGTTAATACTTCTAAGCAAAATCTTTTTCCCAAGCTCGTTACAAAATATTAGATATCACCTATAACAGATTAATTAAAATTTTTTAAGTAAACATTTATTATCATTTCTTAGCTGGCCACGTTTTTCTCAGAGAAACCGCTTGACCGAGAGTTTGTCAGAAAAATCTATGCGGTTCCGTAGCTCACACGACTAACGCGTGCGCTAGATTTAGGTTTTAGGACAGGTTTTAGGTAGTTAGGTAGGGGTTCGATTCCCCAGCGGGGGCGATTTTTCAAAGCGTTTGAGCGTGCGATCATACGTGTAAGTCTCTGTGCGTGCAATTGTGTAAGAATAATCGTAAATTAAGTGCCGTAATCATATATAAAATAATTTTTTCCTTTTCAAATCGATCGACATTTTACTGGTTTAGAGAGGTCTTCTAACGATCCATTTTTTTCCGTGTTTACATTGAATATCCATAGGATATTCATGAACATTTACAAAAAGTTCAATGCACTATCTCTTAAAATAGTTTCAAAACTTACATTGAAATTTCAATAAGGCTATTTAAATTTCAGTGTTGCATGAAATTTCAATGAGTTTTTCACTAACCGTAGTGTAGAAAGCTTCACTAACATTTTCATGAAATTTCATGAACTTACTTCTAACAGTGTTGACTGCTAAACATCTGAAATCGTTTTCAGGGTTTAGGAGAGGAGAGAGGAGATGTTTAGTGGCCAACTTGCAAATATTTAACCTAAACCAGCATAAATTCAAAGTCAAATACAGAAAAAAGTGGTAAGCAGAAAACGGTATAGATAAAGGATGAAAAGTTAAGACAATATAAAATATTATTGAAATCACTCCACCGTTATGGTAGACAAAAAAATTGAAATTTCCAAACTTATATTCCACAAAAACGAATAGAAACTATGCAAGTGCAGATATTTTGTAGACAGATTAGAAGAAATTAAAATAATCGAAAATGAAGCATGTCAGAATGAAATGAAAAATAACCATGACAAAAAAAATTGAAATTTCCAAACTTATGTTGCACACGGAGGAATAGAAACCATGTAAGCGCACACATTTTGTGGACGGATTAGAAAGAATTAAATTAATCGAAAATACAGCATGTAAGTATGGAATAGGGTCATCCACAAAAATTTTGTTTGCCTTATAGTTGAGTTTTTTATAAACTTTGACTCTCAAAGAATTAAAATGTGAAATTAAAACTTAATTTAGTTTATTTAATAATTTATTAAAAAGTGATAAAATATCCACCGTAAATGTCGATTTATAAAAGAAAACATGTGGCGCCCTCACGGCTCCAAACACGTGGTGTGACGTCAGGCGCCGTCAAAACCGAAGAAAATACATGGTCAGTTTGATAAAAAGAATCAAAATAATTAATTATCAACGTTTTTTGGCAAAAAGGGTTTATTTTTATGAAAGTATCAACATGCCTGGATACGTTAAAGGCAGTTCGAATAATTTGCCAAAAGTGAGTACACTTATGATAAGTGATTTCTGTGCAAAGTGCTCCAGTTTCAATGTTGCTGAGACTCGAGGAGTGAAAGCGAAAAAGTATTCAAACCGTTTTGTATATTCAAACCGGTGTATATTGTATTGAATTTAAAGTTATTTATTTGATCAAGATTATAATATCGTATTTATTTTAGTTTAAATGAAAGAAATAGAAAGGAAACGAAATAATCGACTATAGATGTTGACGATGTTGACATAAAGCGAGCTTTAACCTCAACATTCAATACTTTGATTTTGCACTTGATAAAATATAAGAATTAAATATATATTCGCTCTTTAGCGGACACTCTTTTTTAAAAATAGCAGCATGATTCCAAAAGTTGAAAAATATATAATTTTATAATACTTGTTGCGCAAATAAACAATTTGATTTTAAGGTTAAAGTGCACATACGTCCCGGCATCCCATATATGTACATATATAACACTGTTAAATATCAGTCAAGTACGGGTTTTATGTTATCAAAAAAGCATATTTGATAGTTTTCTATTTTAAATAAAAATATTTGCTTACGTTGAAATGATCTTCGTAACAATATCAAAGATATTATAAGCCTAGATGCGGCACGGGGTATAGTTCGAGGAACTAATTGTAGACGGCGCTCCCGGCGAAAATTGCCCGATCCCCCCATGCCTCTCAACCCGCATATTGCGCCCACGAACTCCTTTGCCCCCGCTCTCTTCACCCTCCGAACAAGTCCTTCGAATAGCCGATACTCAGTCGGTACATACTTGAAAATATAAAAATTTTATATCAAAGATTTTTTAAACTATTATTTTCAATTATTCGAATAAATTGCGCATTAAGGAAATGTGTAAAAGATAAGATGTACGCTTGAGTTTAATTAAAATGTAATTATTTCGTAATAAATATTTTCAGCTGCTACATTTTTTATGGAAAAGATTATAGTTATATTGCAATTAAAATTAACTGTTCATAAATAATGCAAGTGACAAATTTTTAATAGTAACTAATAATTAATAAACTTATGATTGTATTACTCACATTTTTTTAAATACTCTATTATTTGGCTAAAGTTAATTTTTATAATAATGCAGAAAATTGTTCTTTTGAAAAAGGGGCAGTAGAAATTCTACTAAATGAAACTCTACTTTTGCAAAATCTACACCGCTAATTCTACAGGCGAAAACTATATACACAAGAATATTTATTAAATAAATGAAATGTTTTAAATGTAAACTCAACACTGTACAATTACACACCGTAAATTTGTACATAAAATAATTGAAATTTTCAAAAAATTATTTATTAAAATATTTTGTGTTGAATTTTTGTTTATTGTGTAGAGTTTATTTAAATTCACAAAATTTGAAGTATCATTTTGTATAGAATTTTACGGTGTAGGATTCATAACCATATTGAGTTGAAATTGAAAATCATCAATTTGTTTAATAAATATGATTGTGTAGATTTCTCGCGTGTAGTGATTTTGAGTTTTTAGATGTATAGAGTTAAATTTTATAGAATCACTACCACCACCCTCACGGTTATTATATTAAGTAAACAATAATTCGTAAATTTTTATGTTTGTGTAATTGATTACGAATTAAATAAATTATAATTAAACAATAAAATTGTTTAATAGAATTCTTTTTTATTTTATTCGATTTTTTCATATATTTTGGGTTGGAAATTCCACCGTTTTATAGATAATTTATCCTTTTGGCTTTGAAATTCAACAATTTTGTTGGAACCTCGTCTTTTTTTGTAGAGCAATATTCTTTTTGCTGGAAAATTCATCATTTTGTTTGAAAATTGAACGACTTTGGTTGAAAGTGGAACTAGTTTGTTAAGAATTCATATTCGTTAAGATTCACCTCCTTTGGTTGACAATTTAACCATTTTCAGAAAATTAATCATCTGGGTTAAAAAGTCATCTTTTGGATTGAACTCTTGTTGAAAATTCATTTTTTTTTAAACATTGATCACTTTAGTTGAAATTTTATCTGTTTGGTTGAAAATATAACTATTTTGTTGAAAATTCGTTTTTTTGTTAAAAATAAATTTTTTTATCTGAAAATTGCACTTATCCATTTTTTGTTAGAAATGTATCCTTTTATAAGCTGAAAATTCAACTTTTTGGAATTTTCATGTATTTTCTTGAAAATTCGTCTTTATGGTCGAAAATTAATCTTTTTGGTTATAAATTCATCCTTTTTTATTAAAAATGTAACTGTTTGAGTCAAAATTTGTCTGGTTTGGTTAAGGATTCAACAATTTGAAAGAAAATTAAAGTATAAGGTTGAAAATTAACTAATAACATACATGAACGTATTAGAAATTATAATAATATTTAACAAAAATATAAACATAATTATCTTTTTGAGGGTATTACTCTCAAAATTCAATTTATTTATTAACATCATATCAGTGCTTCTGTCATTATTAATTTTTAATTATTTATTCCAAATATGTAACTTCGGTGTGCCTAGACATTTCACTACCCTACTGAAAAAGCCCACATAGTAAACTACATTGGAACCTATGTGGGAACCCATATGGGATCCTTTTTTGAATTCTTGTCTCAAATTACGATCTAGATAGGAATATAGGATGGGAATCTATATCGGTTCTTATCATTGGTTTTTATGAAGGTTCCTATACATGGATGGGTTTGCAATTAATATTTCAGTAGTGCGCAGTAGTTTTCTATGAAAGCTACGGCTGCGCAGTATTTTTTGGGGGGTTTTAAGATTGCCGACTATGTACCCAAAACTTCCAAAACATATTTCATTAAAAAAAGTTCTTCTCCCATGTGGGATTTCATGTAGTTTACTATGTACACTGTTAAAAAAATCTGATCGATATTTAATATACATGTGAGTAAAGTCATTTGCATATACCGTACATTAATTTTAATATACCATCATGTTGTAAAATTAATATACATGTATATTAAAGTCGGTAAAACAGAATGCGTGAAAACAACAAGTCCTTTGATACCTTCAGATCTTGTCAAATTTTAAAAAAACTAAAGCAATAACCTTACATTCGTCGACTAAATTCTTACTTACAATTAAAGTGCAACGTACGGGTGGAATTATTCCTAAAATTCGCTGCGAACGTTAGAATTTTAACGTGAGTACAGGTGCTTGGAGGTTAGGTTTCTTAATTATTTGTTTAATTGAACTTGTCTCTGAAAAACCAGTGTAGTTTACATTCATCTAGGAGAAAATATTCTTTTTGATCATTTATAATTGAAAATTGCTGCCAGAATTGTTTTTAATTTTTGTAAAGTGCAAATATCGGACTTTTCTGATAAATGATCAATATGCGGTATATGAAATTTAATAACATAGTCTCTTAATGGCGATTCCGTATACCTAGGTTTTAGATTTAATATACAAATGTATATTAAATGTATATTAAAATTGCAAACATTTTTAACAGTGCAGGCTTTTTCAGTAGGGTAATAATTATTATATTCGGAAGTGCGGTGTTTTGTTTATGAAGCGATACATGTCAAACTTTTCTAACCTTAAAAAATCTTTCAACTGCTTTACCGTCATATTTTACGGAGAATCAGAAAACCAGCTCTCGACTTCGTAGTACGGTGAGGGCAGCACCTCGATATGGCAGAAAATGTGATGTCCTATATATATATATATATATATATATATATATATATATATCCCCCACTCTGACACCCCGTGCCGCATCTAGGCTTATAATATCTTTGACAATATACTGTTGACGTTAATGATGTGTTAGGGCACATGTCACGGCGAACAATTTCGTACCATTTTTTTTGTTCCTCACCTTTGGGTATAGATATGAATAATTTTCCTGAATTTTTGACAAACGTGTTCTTGCATTAAGGCACAAAACATCAATGGTAGCGCTGATTTTTTTGCATTTTTATGAAAAAAGCGTGAATCGCCCGGCTTATTTACAAGCGTTTGGCGGGTAGCTACGTCAAATCAAGATGGCGGAATGGGCGCGACAGAAATAGGAATTTTAAATGTGTACAAATTTTTCTTTTTCAAATACCATATAAATTCGAAGAAAAGTTCTTTTTACACTATGCTGGTATTATTAGTGATTTTAGAGCATATACTTTAATATGCAAAAATAAAAAAAAATTAGTGGATGACCCTATTAAAAATAACCATGAGAGGTGTGTGTACTGCTCGCATTAAGAAGAATTAAAAAAATGGAAAATATGTTCGTCTGCATGGAAAACAACACAAGTGGCAATCGTTAAGGAAATAGAAAAGAATTGGTTTCGGAGATAAACCTGTTCTTTCGTTGGGCACTTCTCCCGATGGAAAATTAGCACATTCAAAAAAATTAAATAAAGCTCATTCTTTCGTCTATATCTGAAAATATTAATTTTTCTCTATTCTTCTCTTCTTACCGGGAAGATTTCCATAATAGATATATATATATATATATTCTATACAATACTTCTTTTATCCATAACAATATGCAGCAATACGCAGCAATTAGAAGCTTTTTAAGAATTGTGAAAGGTTTAAAAAAAATTTTTCCGAGATTCCTAGGGAAATGGAAAATTATTTTTTATTTTGAAAAATTAATTTTAAGAAAATATTTCGTAAGATTTCAAAAGATTCCCAAAATTGTTGAAAAAGAATCTGGAATAATTTAAAATTTGAAAAGATTTTAAAAAAATTTAAACAAAATGTAGATTTTTGAATATTTTGAAACAAAATGTTGAAGTTTTTTAAAGGATTTTTAAATAAAATGTTGAAGTTTCTTAAAGCATTTTAACAGGTTTTAAGATAATCAATTTTTTTTCTTGATATTCCTCGAAAAATTATTTTTTATTTGGAAAAAATAATTTAAAGGGAATATTTAAAAAAATTTAAAAGCAAAAGAAAATTGTTACGTATGAATAAGAATTGAACAGAAATTCAATCAGTAATTAATATTTATGTGAAACTACTAAAAATATGATGTACTTTCTAATTTAAACTCGAATTTAAAAAGTATTTAGTTAGAAAAAATTTTAATCGTTCAACTCTTTAATGTTTCTAGCTTAAAATTGCTTCAAATTATATAATTTAGAGAATTTACTTTATTGATTCATTCTTCAATTTGCAGCTTTGAAAAGGATAACGTGGATTTATATTTTTTTAACTGAATCTGAATCATTGAACTGTACAATTTATAAAAGTTAAACAAATGTTATGTTGCAGTATAAATGCATTTTATTAACATTTTGTTAATTAAAAAGTGTTAATAGGTTTCATTTTATACGTTTAAATAATTGAGCGTTTAATACAAAAATTTTAAAAGTTTATAATTCAATAGTTTTTAAACTTTATTGACCGTACAAAAGAGAACAGGGAAGTAAATATCATCAATTTGTTTTTAAGTTATATAAATGTAATTTTTCTAAGATTCTTGAGAAAGTTTGAACGATTTTTGAAAGTTTCGGAAGTATTGAAAAACAAACTACAAAATTTTGATGAAATTTTTTTTTATTACAGGATTTTACAAAATTTTTTAAATTTCAAACTGACTCAAATTTTTTTTAAATTTGGAAAAATCTTTCAAAATTAAAAAAATTGTTTTAAAATCTTCCATATTTTTTTCGCACATTTTTAGAAACCTTTTGAAATCTGTTGAAATTATATTTAAAAATTAACTTAAAAATTAAAAAATTATTTCAAATTTTGCCAGGAATCATAAGAAAGTTATTTGTATAGTCTTGAAACCTTTCACAATTCTTAAAAAGCTTCTATTTTTTCAAAATCTTCCTAAATCTACATTTTGTTTAAAATTGTCAAAAATATTTTCCAACTTAAAATTACTTTTAAGTCTTTTTAAAACTTGTACTCTTCCTAAATATTTTTTTAAATGATTCGATTTAAAAATATGATACTCTTTAACGTAAAAAATTGCCAAATTCCAAAATTGAAGCATTATTTTATCTACAACATTTATTTTTGTACAATAATTTAATTTGGAATTTTTCAATTTTAAATTATTCAGGCGAGAACGGAAAAGAACAGGTTCTGTAACAGGTTCAGAACAGACTTAGACCATGGTCCGAGTAATGTCGTCCCCAAATGGATGTAGCAGTTCCATAATGCTGTTACAGAACCGCATGTTCTGTCAGAGATCTGTAACAATTCTGGAACAGCGTTATATGTAAAAAATATATTTATAACAATTTAGGAACAGTGTTACAAAATAACCATGTTCTGTGATAGTGCCTTAACACATATGTAACAGTGTTACGATGTAAATTATTTCTGCAATCGTTCTGTAACAATTCTGGAACAGCGTTATATGTGAAAAAGTATTTTTAGAACAATTTAGGAACAGGGTTACAGAGTAACATTGTTCTGTAATAGTGCCGTAACACATATGTAACAGTGTTACGATGTAAATTTGTTCTGTGATCGTTCTGTAACAATTCCATAACAGTGTTACAAGGATATTTAACAAAACAATGTTTTTTGTATTATTTCTGCACTTAGTTTATATTTTAAATAACACAATTTCACGCACGATCCTCTATACATATAATCACAGACTTAAACCCGTTGAAAAATCCCACTCGCTGTTCGAATCCCATGGGGATTCGAACCCTACCTAAACTACCTAACTCGAATGTACCTAGCCGATGCCTTAGCCAATTGCGCTATCGAACCGCTTGAACGTTCATGACAAAATCTCGGCCATGCTTTTTCGCTGAAAAAGCCAGGGTAATCTCAGGAATATATTCATTATTCTTTGATTTTAGACATTGTCCCCTATTGTCGGCACAACGGCCAGAACAATGTGACATGTATTTTCAGTTCTTGCAACACGTGTGACATTCTAGTGATATAACAGTTCCATCACTCTGTTCTATATAAGTTACATTACAGAATTCTAGAACTGTTACATACCCTTACAGTAACAGCGTTACAGAACAATATGACCTGTATGTTCCGTTCTTGGAACAAGTGTGACATTCTAGTGACATAACAGTTCCATCACTCTGTTCTATATTAGTTACATCACAGAATTCTAGAACTTTTACATATCCTTACAGTAACAGCGTTACAGAACAATGTGACCTTTATGCTCCGTTCTTGGAACACGTGTGACATTCTAATGACATAACAGTTCCAT
>CAKNYM010046604.1:33177-43687 GCA_932195095.1 Andricus curvator
GTTCTTTAAAATTCCACGGCTGTCCACGGGGGTGGGGCTCAAAAAGTGGTCAAAAATTGTCCACGTGGTATATGGATGCCCCCCAATCAGGTTATTGCAAATACTCTGACAACCACATCATTGGTCAAAACTATTCCACTAATCTACTACCATGGGGCTGCGCCCAGAGTTCACTCCCTGTTCACCTTAAATGGTTATTTACAATAAAATGATGTCTCTTGCATCCATGAGAGAATTCGAAACCCTGATTGGCTGCGAGAATTACATAGTTATGGGAATCTACATTGGAAAGAGTTGTAACAACATTGGTTGTAACATTGATATATGTATATAGTGAACTTCAATTATCTGATTTGAAAAATTCGAGTCTGGGCTTTTTTTTTGGGGGGGGGGGGGGCAAGCCGCCATGGCCCCCCCTCTGGATCCGCGCCTGAACCTCCTAGGGGTCAATTCCAATATTACGATTCCCAACCCAGCTGCAAATATGGATACGGCTGCAGCTATGGCCTCCGTGCTGGAGTGCATGACATTGCAACAGAGCACCTACCACATTCCGCAGTTCGACGGAAAGACTCCGAAACTCAAGGAATTCCGGCAAGACATCGCGAATGGCGCAGTTTACATCACCGAGGCAAATGAACCTGGGTTCATTAAGATCGTCCTCAGCAAGCTCAAGGGAATCGCCCGCGACAGCGTTAAGGACAAGCGCTTCAATAAGGTGAACGAATTAATCGCTCACCTGAAAAAACGGTTTGCCCCTACAAAGAAATACCGATGGTATTTCGAAAATATAGTAAATGTCCGTATGCGTCAGAATGAAACGGTGAGGGACTATTATGATCGAGTCCAAGGCCACCTAAGCGGTGCTCGACATGCAGTCGAAGAAAAATACACAAAGGTTTACAACCTGGGAGCCGCGGATGAAGCAAAGGAAAGTAGTATAATAATGAGACCCGTAACGGACGTCGCGCTCGACGCGTTTATAAAGGGGCTCCCAGACGAGATGTCTACCTTCGTAGATACCAGAAACCCCAAGGACCTCGTTGAGGCCCTAGATCATGCCCTACATATCGAAGAGAGGCAAAAGCAACTGGAGAGAGCCAAGAATCACCTTTCTGCCTATCCCATCTCCCGACGAAGGGAGGATGCCCACGATCGACCGCATTCACCGAGCCCCTACTCGAGGCCAATGGAGAGGAAGGACAAAAGGGAGACGCAAGATTCGTAAAGAAATGGCTCAAGCGGAGACAAGGATCCGATAAATTATCCACCTCCCGCTCCTGCAAAATACCCGGCCCCCTACGTTCCTTACCGACTTCAATACCCTTATCCCTATCCTCCTCCTTTCCCTCATAACATCCCCTTCCCTTATCATTACCCTCCGCATTTTTCCGTCCCCTCATTTCCACATGGGTATCCGACAGACAATGGAACCCGAGCCAACTCTCCATGAAAGAGGCATGGAAAATCAACGGATAATACGACGCCTCCAAGGTCAAACTCGCCAGGACCGTCAAGGAATTTAAACTTGCAACATACTCCTCGCTCGGACGCGGCAGGGTGTCAGTCCACGCCCCAGCGCCCCCAAAAACATGTCCGCTTCCCGAAACACACTATCGGGTCCTACGAGCAGGAACCGAAATAGAAAGCTCCCCGGTCGTCTCTCTGACAGCACCAGAATTGAGACGCTCCACATGCAGCTTCCTAGTAGATCCGGGATCCGATGTGAATTTGATAAAAATTAAAAGTTTGCTCCTCGAATTGAAATACGAATCTGACAAGCCGTCCTTCTGATAGGGATACATCCAGACCCTGCAGTGACGATTGGAACAACCAGAATCACCCAATTCGGCACCTCAGTCGAATTCCACATCGTAAAGAATGACTTCCCAATATCCCCCGATGGGATCTTAGGAAGGCCTTACTTGCGGCAAGAACAAGCCCAAATATCTTTCAGGCACAATTCGTTGGTCACCATTGCGGATCCAATCAACCCGATTCCATTTATTGACAAAGAGTCTCGATCAGCCCGGGCATCGCTCAAATCCGAAATTAAATCCTTCGCTAGGATTCTAAAAATCAAGGCTAGGACGAGACAACCAGTCGCCATAAACGTTCTCAATCCAGAAATAAAAGAGGAATATCTACCTAGGATACACATTCCTGAGGGAGTGTACCTAGGCGAGGCAGCCGTCTCCACCCACGAAGGAGTCTGCCATATACTTGCCATCAACACCCGGGAGGAGGACGTGGACGTAGAGGTGCCTGCCCAGGAAGTCCTGCCCTACGATTTTATCGAACCACACGACGAAGAATCCACCAATTCTGAATCCGAATATTTGGTTAAGGACCTACGAAAGGAGATGGGTAACTCTTACACGGATCGTGTTAATAAAATTAAGGATAGCCTACGCATCTCAGAATTGACATCAGATGAAAGAAACTACGTCTATAAGTGGGTAGAAGACTTCGCCGATATTTTCCACATGATAGCGGAATTATAGGACATTCCAAGTCCCCTTACAACTCTCCCCTCTGGATCGTCCCTAAGAAACTCGACGGATCCGGCGAGAGAAAATGGAGAGTAGTAATCGACTTCCGAGCTCTTAACGAGAAGGTCATAGGGGGCGCATACCCCCTGCCTAATATTACGGACATCCTCGATCATTTAGGGGAGGCCCAGTATTTTTCTGTGCTCGATCTAGCCAGTGGTTTCCACCAAGTCGAAACCCACCCCGATGACAGGGTCAAAACGGCACTTTCCACGCCTCGAGGACACTTCGAATATTTGCGCATGCCCATGGGGATCAAAAACGCCCCTGCGACGTTCCAACGGCTAATGGACACAGTGCTAAAGGGGATGCACGGCACCGAAGTCTTCGTTTACCTGGATGACATTGTGGTACACTCCAAGGACTTAGAAGAACATGATTTGAAGATCAGAAGGTTGCTGTACCGACTCCGAGCAGCCAACCTGAAACTTCAACCCGACAAATGCGAGTTCCTACAAAAAGAAGTAGCATATCTTGGCCATATTATTAGCCATGAGGGGCTGAAACCAAATCCGGCCAAAATAGAGGCAATACAAAATTTTCCTCGCCCAAGAACCGTGCGTAACATCCGTCAATTCCTTGGGCTGTCGGGTTATTATCGAAGGTTTATACAAGACTATGCGAAAATCGCCAAACCTCTGACCGACCTCCTTAAGAAGGATGTAAAATGGAAGTGGGGCACAGAGCAGGATGAAAGCTTTCACAAACTTTGTGATTCTCTCTGTAGAGATGTTGAGATCTCTGTAGGCCATGAACAGCTGTCAGGAAAGGTACCCCAAGAAAGAACAGGAATGCTTGGCCATCGTCCTATCCCTGGAGCACTTCCGACCCTATTTGTACGGTCGAGAATTTATACTCGCCTGTGACCACGAGCCAGTCCACTGGATGACCTATATTAATAATCCAGGAGCCAGGCTGCTTCATTGGCGACATAAACTTCGAAATTACCAATACAAATTTGAATATAAGCAGGGAAAGCTGAACAGAGCATTAGAGGCATTATCGAGGAACCCTCATGACAATCCTTCTGAAAGTTCAGAAGAAAACAGGGACCTGCAGGACCTGAGTGGAATTCAAGGACCTCGCACATCCACCACTCACAAATAGACCCCCAAAGGGTTACTGGTTCTGACACGAGCAGGAGCTTCACGAAGCAGCCCTGAAGAAAAAAAAGATGTCCCATAGACATCTACCAATGCCACTCGCGCCTCACCCCAGGAAACGAAGTCTGCGGCACCAGCGAAAACGAAACCAGCGGTACGTAGAACAGCGGCCTTTAAGCCTGCGAAAAGAAGGGAAAACGCCCCTCTGACGTCAATCGTCATTCCCACCCCAGTCCCTAGAAAGCGAGGGAGGCCAAGGAACATACCTGCTCCGGAAAGCGAATCCGACATGGCCAATGTGCCCCCAGAAGGAGCCCTACCACTCGAACTAGAAGAAAGTTCCATAGGTAAGCGACTGTTGAGAAGAAGAGAAGCAAGTAAATCGCCGGTCGCTAGAAGTGAATCCTCGACCGAGCCATCTTCGGATGACGAAAATTCTGATTCTTCGGACGCGCCTGTATTTCGAAAGTCTCACAGCGTGTTACCCGACTTGGAACCTTCAGTCTTCGTTCAGAGGGATGACTCGGCCCCCAAGAGCGCTCCCCCTGGAATTAAGAACCGGAGTCCATGGTTCCCTCCCTTACAAGACACATTTGTAGATGTGTACGTAGACGGTGCATGCAGCTATCATGAAGGCGAAGAGCCGAAGGCTGGGATAGGAGTCTGGTGTTGTCCAAACAACCCCTTGAACGTTTCACAGCGCATTCAAGGTCGCCAAACCAATAATGCAGCCTAGATCGAAGCAGCAACCGTAGCAGCCCCGTAGGAAGCAAATGGCTGGAAAACGTATGAAAATAAGCCAGTTAAGAACCGCTCCGAATTCGAGAAAATGAACATCGCTCTGGAACCCTTAGAAGTGATTTGGGAACACATTCCTGGACATCAAGGAATCCTCGGTAACGAAATGGCTGATAAATTGGCCAGAGAAAGCATCGAGGGTCCAGCAACCACCGAAGTAATTGAGTCAACCCTTCCTCCGGGATCAATCACAATCCGAGTGCCCCCGACCACTGCTTCAAGGAAGACCTTCAGAAATCCTTTGCGCAATTCGACGCTCAAAACTCTCTGAGCTGGGACCATGAAGGAATGAAAGAAAGCAACCAACTGCCATGTACATATGTCTCCGAAGGAGAACAGGATGAAGAATTACTCAAGGAATTAGAGCTGCGTGACCCCTGCGGAGAATACGATGACGACATTTTCGCGGAAAGGGTGAAAAGCTTTTTGGAAAACTATGAGAAATAGGTTTCCCAAAGAGCTAGTGAGAACTCAGAACCCGAATTAACACAACCCACTCCACCTATAGCCATGGAAACTTCCGCTAAGGAAACTCTTAGCCACGCTAGACCAATCGAACAGCTATCTTTCTTCCCCACAAAAGATTCCGGTATGGTGAGAAAAAGCACCGTTCGATTTAAGGATCCTCCTGAAGAAGAGGAACCCATTGCAGGGTCCCCCATAGTTGGAAGAAACCGACAAATGGGAACCCTATACTTCACCCCAGCACCTGCCACGGCGCCAGGCGCCAGATTTACGCCTTTCACTAATGCCCATCTGGACGCAAACCTAAAGGAAGAAGAAACGTCGTTCAACAGGAGACCGGGGCTGAACCCACGAAAACTACAGGCAGGGAGGACATTCGAACCCTCGCCAACAAACCCCTCCCTATTCTCCTCTTCCCTAATTGATGTAGATCTACCGTACATCGACGATTCCCCAAATACCGAGACACCCCTCCAAAAGCCCATTGAAGTAAGGTCAAAATCAGCTGACTTAAGCAAGAGCGAACCCAACATTCTACACCAATGGACTGAACCTCTGACGTACAGGCGGGATAACTACGCTCACTTTATTTCAGAGGATTGTGAACCAACGAATCCTATTGCGAAACTCCTCATCGCTACCGAGCGTCTTGATATTCAAGACCTATGGGAACGCAGGCACAAGAAGGGGCAGGTCGTGGTTACTCCCCACGGTCGACATTACATCTACTCTGTCACAGTAAAAAGGCGACACGTAGACAATATCGAATGGAAGGACGTAACCATAGGGCTAACCCACCTTCGAACCGCTTTAGAACGGGACAACCGAACATCTTGTCGAATGGCCAATTCCGGAGACGCCCTAGGGTCGTTGCCCCAGAACAAAATGGCGGAATTACTGACGACCGTTTTTCAGGATAGCAGTATAGCAATTACTCCTTGTCACGGGAAGGTAGAAGTGCCTCCCCCTGAATTAAGGCAAAAGATCATAGCTGAATACCACGGTAGTTTAATCGGTGGTCACAAGGGTGTGACTAAGACGTACCGCCGCATCAGAGAGAGATATCCCTGGCCTGGTTTCGGAGACCAAATTAGTAGTTTTATCCGCAGTTGTCGAAGCTGCTTAGAGCAAAAACTAGTTCGAGCTAGGACTCGGGAACCCATGCTCATAACCGACACCCCAGCTGAACCCTTCGAAAAAGGGTCCCTCGACACAGTGGGAAAACTGCCCACCGCACCGAATGGGAACAGTCACATCCTGACAATGCAGGACAACTTCAGTAAATACTGCATAGCTGCCCCCATACCTGATCTCAAGACTACCACTATAGCCCATGTAGTGGCTACTTCCCTGTTTTCCCAGTATGGTGCCCCTCGAAGTATCCTGACCGATAGGGGAGAAAGCTTTGTGAGAAAGGTTATGAAACACCTTGAGAGGTTGTTCCAGGTAAAACCACTTACCACCTCCGGCTACCGACCTCAAACCAACGGAACCCTTGAAAGAAGTCACATAGTCCTGACAGATTATATTAAGCATTACGCTAACGATTATGATGATTGGGACCGATTGCTCCCTTTCGCCATGTTCGCTTATAATACGTCCATGCACGAAGCGACTAATTTCACGCCCTACGAATTGGTTTTTGGTCGAGTGGCAAGGACGCCGAGCTCTTTCCCCCAAGGCGAAGAACTCGAGACCTACGGCTCCTATCTGCGCGACCTGATAGTGAGGATTTCAGAAATCCAAAAACTTGCGGCCGCAAATTTAATTAAGGCAAAAACGACTTCTAAGGAACAATATGACCGCAAGGCCCGGCCCTTGAACGGAAAGATAGGGGACCAAGCCTACGTCACCAAGGAAGTAAGGGGCGGTAAATTCGATAGTAGGGCCACAGGCCCTTACACGATAGTCGGATTCACCGAGAATAACAACGTGATCCTCGAAACCGAAACAGGCGACCGATTCGCAAAACACAAAGATAAAATTAGGATCGTCCGCTGCTAAATTCGAAATAAACCTAAGGAAGAATCTAAAGACAGAATATGCCCTTTCGAAAAAGTTTTTGTATTCTCTCCTATGACCAACTATCAAAGGCAAAAATCATTAAGGCGTTTGGCCGCATCTTGTAATCTCTCTAGTAATTCGGGCCCTATCCTGTCTTGGACTTCCTTCCTTTTCGGAAGAGAAAATCTAATTCGTGTTTCTTTTAGGTAAAAGATGATGAAACTATGGTCAATAATCCTCCTGGTCTCCTTTACCATCTTGGAAGGCTCCAGCCCCGCTACTTATAAGAGCACTCCTTTAAGGGCCAGTACAGGAGTTTACTACGAGCATCTGGGACCAATGGAACGAGTCGCTGGAACGTGGAGGGTCAATGTGTTCCTGGACTTGCAGAAGATCCAGGGACCCCTAGATTTTTACCAACAGCGATTCCAACATTTATCCGATCTGTTTCTACCTGGATTCGGAATATTTTGTCTACAGACGATCACCGACTACGGTCTCGACGCCAAGTTCCTGATAGCCGAAGGCCTGAAGAAGGAAGTATCTAGGCATGCCTCAGAGATGAAGGAGCGCACCACTAAGGTAGCACTTCTTAGCCTACCGATGGGAATGAGAAGCCCACGAGCACAACCACTACTGGGAATCCTAGAAGGCCTCATTGGACCCGTAGCGGGCCTAATGACCTACAGTGACGGAGAAACCCTCGAAGCGGGGATCGCCGAACTGAACCAGGCTCAAACCAATTTGTCTCACCTGGTGGGTAAACAGACTCACATAGTGAGGGCTCAGTTAGACGGAATTCACGAGCTTTCGAGAACCAATAAGGAGAGACTAATCCTACATGAAAGACAACTGACCCAGGACAATCATAAGCCCGCTGCACACGGTGCTTTTTTTCATGCTGGATTGCTTGCTTGGAATTGTGATGGTTACTGGGCAGGCTACCTTGCAGGAAAATGACGTCACTGTTAGCTCTCGTGATGGGCGCCGTGCTTGATTTCGTTGATAGAACGCGTGCTATTTTTTCTGCTGGTTTTCATGCTGGCTGCTACAGTTCCACATGGCAAATATAGCGTCATTGGGTTGTTGTGCTTGTTTGCAAAAGTGAAAATGGGACAAGTTGTGAAAGTTCATTCCGAACATCTTCTGACATCCGAGTGTAGTTTTTAAATGCAATGGGATCTTTCGGGCTGCGAGGAAAACAATCCGTAATGAGGACAACATGGTCAAAATACCTTTTTCCATGTTTCTCCGTTCATTTTTTTTGTTTTAAATCATTAATTGATAGAAAAGCAGCAATAGCTGCCTGTCTTCGACGAATCGCCGCCTGTATAATCGCGTCCATTTTGACAAGTGCCCGCTCGCAAGCAGCAGAGCTAGCATGGGACCGAGCAAAGTAGCACGCACCGTTTGAAGCGGAGCCTGCAGCATAGCCTGCCTAGCTTCACGCGGCTCTGCCTGCAGAGCACCCAGCAGCACAATCAAGCAATCCAGCAAGAAAAAAAGCACCGTGTGCAGCGGACTTTAGGTTAGAAAATCTTACGCGGGCAGTTGCGGAGCTCAAATATGCCCAGGCACTGACTCGCGTGCTCAAGACGGTAGACTCCAGCCTTGACGTCTACATCCGTACCGCCCATCGCATCCTGGAAGTCATTCACACGTCCCGCCAAGGCAAGATGCATCTCTCACTCCTGACGTCCGAACAACTGGAGCCAGACTACCGAGATATCCAGGATCATTATCCCAGGCTCGAATTCCCTACGCCAGGACCTCAGGTGGACCTCGAGCAACTAGCTAACAAAGTTACCATCACAACTATGTATAAAAAGGATATCCTGAGCATACTAGTGGACATTCCACTATTGGAATCATCTTACTACCTAGCATACCAATTACATCCAATATCTGTATTCCAGTCGGTATTAGGAAATGGTTCTGGAAGTGCATACGTCTTACCAAAGTTTACCTACATTGCCGTTTGAGAATCCCAACGGACCTACATCCTGCTGGACAATCAACGCATAGAGTCCTGCAACAAAACCCCCTACTACAGGGTCTGCAACGACAACTCACCCGTCAACGAAATTGCTACCCATCAAACATGTGAAAGCGAGCTGCTATTGAATCCTTCAACGAAAGCTCTCCGAAGATGCGACATCCGAGTGTCCTACAATAAGGAATCAGAATGGGTCCCTATTAACTCTTTGAGTGGCTGGCTCTACTCCCTAGCTGAGCCCTTGTCCACCGAGCTGCGGTGCCCCAATCAAACAAAGTCTCTAGTCACCTTGAAAGGAATTGGGCTAATACAGATCGCACCTGGTTGCCATCTCAAGGCACATGATCAAACATTCTTCGGAACAGCCAGTGAAACCGGAACAACGGAGGTCATCTACGAGCCGCTTCTCCACCTCAATCTGGCTGACCTATCGCCAACTTTAAGGGAATATGGGAACTTCACCACGAAAGATAAAAAGAAGAAACAGCACATGGTGGAAGATTCCGTCAATGATGAAGCCTTCCTTGCCAACGAGGTGTCTCTGGATGACTTGGAAAAACAAATTAATGACATGAATCTACAACACCGAGTTAAGGCCCAACATTTAATGCTGATTCAAGGTTGTTACGTGGGACTAGCCCTATTCGCCATAAGCCTCTGGTGCTACTGCTGCTACCCTCTTGCCAAATTGAGCATTACCAGAGTATGTCATGAGAATGGCCCGAAGGACTCCAACTACGACCAGATCGATTCCGAAGCGAAGAGGCCCTCGGAAAACACTGACGAAGCCCGCATCGAGATCGAGCTACCTCTGACCAATCAAGAATCTTCAACAAGCACGAGCAGTTGTGCCTATAAGGAAACGCCTGCAGTATCACCAAGGGCTGCGACGCAGCCCTCGGCGCACAGTGGTCCGGATCGTCGAAAAGGTGGTCAAAAGTCAAAAAATGAGTTTTATTTTTTTTTTATGAAATATCAATGCCAATCCATTAACGAGTATCTAAAGCACATCAGAGTACAAAAATAATAAAAAAATATTATTATTATTTTAAGCAATTTTTCAGGTTTCAAAGTTCAACAAATTGGAGAAATTGCTCCCAACGCCTAATGTATACCCATATATACCTCAACTTTAGGAGATGCTGTATCAACACCAGTAAAAAAATATTTAAAAAATGGTTATATAGAATTGCAGTGTATTATCTCCTTTGAGTGATTCACGTGTTAAACATTTAATATTTATCAACATTATTAATTTTTTTTATTAATGTTTTTCGGGTAAAAATATTTCTCATTCAATCAGCTTTCGATAGAAAAAACATTAAGTTGCTGGGCTTTGCCGTGAAATGTGGAAACGCTAAGTTGTTGTGAAAGAATTAATAAATTGATTTCCATACAAGATTTTTGCGGCAATTTGCGACTTTTCAAATGGGACGCTAATCACGAAGGCCACACGGGCAGGAATTTGCGCGAGTTGAGGCGCGTGTTTGCCTATTATAACAATTTTATGACATAGTAATTTTAATTTACACAGTTTTCAGTGTTTTCCTATTTAGATATTCAATATTCTATTTAGTTAATGTTTTTTTTTT
>CAKNYM010046613.1:0-29970 GCA_932195095.1 Andricus curvator
AAAAAAAAGTATTCCCGACAAAAAATATAATAATTAATATTTAAAATAAAATAGTTAAAAAGGTGATTTTTCAACAAAATATGTGAATTTTCGACATGCAACTATAAATTTACAGCAAAAAAGATAATTATCAACCAAAAATAAAATTATAATAATTTGTCACAAAAAATATAATTTCCAATTAAATAGTGGAATTTCTAACGGAATGTTGAATTTTCAACTTAAAAAGAGGAATTTTCATCAAAACAATTGAAATTTCGACGAAAAAGATTACCTTCTAGCAAAATAGTTAATGTTTCAACAAAATGATACAATTTTTAACTAAATCAGGAAATTTTCAACCAACTTTTCACAATGATTTCCAATTAATAAGAAACTAATGTTCAGATCTTGAAATTAATTTTTTTTCTTCTAAAAGCGTTTCTGTAGATTTACGCCGTTGAAGTATTGGTGGAAACTTACTGATTTTTCGTTAAAGACGATGTAAAAAATTGGTTTAGAATGCTCAGTTTTGAAATTTCAATATACATCTAGTCGGTCATCACTTGGGTGTACCGTACGACCACTTTTTGGTTTTTCCACTAATGCCAAACCGTTAACATCACTAGCTTCTGATAACGCAATTAGTACTCCGATTAGCTCGACGTCCATATGATCCTTTTTATTTCTCAAATAAATTCCTGAACCGGGAAGAAAAGTATGTAATTTCATTTCAAGTTCCCGGCCCAGATTGTGGATGGGAGAAATCGCCATTTGGGAAGATCTTCAATTTAAATAGAAAGTACTTTAGAATAAGGGGCTTTGCCAGGAGAAATGGCCCTGACATGTAGAGACGGCTAGGCAAGAACAGGAAGTGCGAGCCCTTGATCAAAAGTCTTATTGAACTGGTTTCTGTTTCCACATGGAATGTCCACTTCTACACGTAAATCAATTCTCCTAACAGAGCCGTTTGATGTGTTTATTAGTGCTCGATCTTCGTTTGCACCAGGAGGAATATATATCTTACGTAAAATCGTATGATGACTTCTCGTTTTTTCCACTAAAGCAAAGGCGGTATCAGTACTAACTTCTGAAAACACAATTTGTGATCCGGTTACCTTGTCGCCCAAACCACCCTTTTTATTTCTCAAATGAATTTCTGCAGTAGGAAGAAAAATATGTTCTTTCATTTCAAATATTCGGCTCCGATCTGTTTTCAGAGTAAATCGCCATTTGTGAAGGTTTTGAATTTTAATGCCAAGTACTTGATCATAAGGAGGCTTGAGAGAAAAAGCCGTGGGCATGACATGAGAGGATGGCTCGGCAGCAGCAGAATACACGGCATGATCAGAAGACCCGCCAGGACCAAAAGACATGCCAGGACCGAAATTCATGGCAGAAGCAGAAGCCATGCCAGGAGTAAAATACATGTCATGAGCAGGATACATGATAGGAGGATGCACCATGCCATGATCATGAGCAGGATATCCGGTGGGAGGATGCTCCATGCCATGAGCAGGATACATGGGAAGAAGATGCCCCATGCCATAATCATGAAGATGCGCCGTGCCATAAGAAGGAAGATGCGCCGTGCCATAATCACGAAGATGCGCCGTGCCATAAGCAGGAGGATTATCCATCCCATGATGCTCCCTGACAGAAGAATGCTCCCTGCCAGAGGAAGAACCAGAAGTGAAACCAGGAAACAAGTCGTCCGGCAGATATCCCTCGAATTGTGAACTCAACTCTGGAACAAGAAACAGAAGATTACATTTTTTTTTAAATACACAATCGTACCGTAAACTGGGGCTGAACAGCGCACTATGGACGGTTTTGTTTAATTTATTTTATATCGATAATCCTTAGAAACATAAATGTTGAATTAGATATCTAGAAGGACGAGTTTTCAATAAAACAGTTGAGGTTGAGACTAAAAAATATGGCTTTAAGAAAATAGTTGAATCTTTAACAAACTAATTACTCTTTCACTGAATCAGTTCGATTTTCAATGAAATAGCTGCATTTTTAGCATGCAAACCCGAATTTGTAGTGCAGAAGATTAATTTTCTACTACAAGACAAATCTTCAAAAAAATACATGAATTTTCAACCAACTATTTGAATTTCCAACAAACAGTTTTAATTTTTAACTAAAAAAGATAAATCTTCAACAAAAAAATGGAATCAGTAAATTTACGGTTTAAGCAGCTGATTTTCAAACCAGAAAAAACGAATGTTTAGCCAGTGGAATTCAACCGAAATGATCGAATTATTAACAGAATAGTTGAATCCTCAACCAAAATGATAAAATTTCAATATTGAAGATTAATTTTTCACCAATCAAGTAGTTAAATTGTCAACCAAAAAATATCCCTTTTTATCCAGATCGTTAAACGAACCAAACTGTTTTGTTGAAAATTCATCCTTTCGGATGAAGATTAATTTTAAGATTAATTTAGGGTTTGAAGATATAAAAAAAAGGTCGAAAAAGAAACTGGAAGATTGTAAGAATCTGTTTCCAATTTAGGAGAATTGAAAGAAATTTTACGAAAACTTGGAGTTATTTCAAAAGATATTTCCAAGTTTTAGAAGTTTTGAAAAGATTCGCGAATAATCTCAATCTTGAAAATATTTCAAAGAATTTGAAACAAAATGAAGGTTTTTTAATATTCGGAATAAAAGAAGCTTTCAAAGAATACTAACAGGTCATGAGAGAATAAAAGACTTTCTCAAGATTCCTGGGAAAATTTTAAACTATTTTTCATTTTGAAAAATTCCATTTCAAATGAATTCTGAAAATGTTGAAAAAAATCTGGAAAATTTTAAGAGAATTCGTTTATTTTGAATAGATTTTTGAAAAATTCTATTTTGACATTTGTTTCTAAATGACATATTTTTCATTTCAGAAGAAGAAATTTATATCCAAAAGTTATTTTCGGAATTGGTAAATTCAAATCAATTGTTGGTGTTTTTGCTTTTAAAATTTATTTTTTGGGATAAAATTTTATTTTGTTGTTGTCGTTGAAATATTAACTATTACACTTTTTGGTTAAAGAAAGATGCTTCAATCAATGAAGAAAAAAATCTCATCCAAAACTTTGAGTTTTCAAGTGATGAAAGACGAACTTTTGAGAGAGAAAGTTGAATTTACAACCCAAAAATATGAATTTCGTGCAGAAATAACTGAATTTTCGACTAAGAAAGACGAGTTTTCAACAAAAATAATTGAGTTTTCAACTGCAAAAGATGACTTTTATTGCAAAATTTGATTAGCTACATTTTTAGCAAAAAAAATCATTTTCAAGAAAAAGAAAAACAAATTTTCAACAACAAAAAATTTTCAGCCAAAAAGAATGAATGTCTATCATAAAAAAATGTTCCTCAAAAAGTTGGTATAGTTGAATTGTTAGTTTCAAAAATTAATTTTCAATGAAAAAAAAATGTTGAACCAAAGAAATGAAATTTCAACCAAAAATATTAATTTTTTACCAAAAAAAAAGAATTATTTTTAACAAAGTACATGAATTTTCTACCAAGAATTAAAATGTTTGATGGAATTTGCAACCTAATAGTTGCATTTTCATCCTACCAGTTGAATTTTGGAACACCAAGGTTGATTTTCTACCAAAAAAAGACAAATTTTTAACAAAATAGATGAATTTTCAAATAAAAAAGATAAATTCGCAACAAAAAGTAGAATAGTTTAATTTTCAGTTTGAGAAATAAGTTTTAGTTGGGATAAAACAAATTTCCACAAAAAATATAGTTAAATATTTAATTGAAAAATTAATTTTGAATAAACAAAGATAATTTTTAACAACTGAAGTGAATTTTCAATTAAAAAGATCAACTCTTGACCAAAAAAGAATAATTTTCAAGAAAATTCATGACTTTCACACCAAATATTTAAGTTTTTAATGGAATTTTCCACCCAATAGTTGAATTTTTAACAAATAGGTGAATTAGTCATCAAGAAGATTAATATTCTACCACAAAAGACAAAGTTTCAACTAAATACAGAATTTTTCAAACAAGTAGTTAACATTTTATCTGAAGAAGATTGATGTTTAACCAAACAAGCATGAAATAGTTGAATTTTCAGTTAAAAAAGTTAATTTTCTATTCAAAAAAACTAATTTTCAAGCCAAAGAAATTAATTTTTATCCAAACAGTTTAATTTTCTGCCGAAAAATAATTATTTTTTACAAAATACATGCATTTTCGACCTGAAAGGTAAATTACCTATTCACAATTAGCGAAAATCTTGAAAATTTAGTCGAATATTCATCTTGAAAAATATGGAAAACTAAAGCGTAAAGTTGTGAAAGGAAATTTATAATATTACTACTATGTTAAAAATTGGTCAAAGTAGGCCCCAAACTAGGAATTTTCAAACGCTGAAATTCCTCCAAAAACTTGTCCCCATATTTTACGTCATTTATTGGCTCGAAATTTAAATTTTGGACTTTATAGTACTTTATAGTACATAGTATTTTCGATGACTAAAAAAGATCACAAGTCCTGCCAAAAAATGGTTCAAATAAATTTTCAATCATAAATGACGAGAATGTAATAAATTATAACGTATCTGTTTTCCGGGTGAACAGCTTTTGTCTATCAATTATTTGTTCCTGCCTTTTGTCGTTTTTCCATAAATTCTTCATTTTTACTTTTAATGTCATTTTTTATGATTAAAACCAAAAGTACACATCTTATAAAAAAGTGATTTGAAAAAAAACGTGTAGATGTGTTTTAGGTGCACTATTTTGCATAGTTTGACAACAAAATGGATTTTGAATTTTTCATTATTTTTTGTGCGATCAAAATTTGAATTTTCGATTTTTCAAGAAAATTGAAAAAATGGTCTGAACAATTTTGAAAATGCTCTAACTTTTTGAATTTCTATCCAAAATGGCTGTTTTACGAACTAGTTCTTTCTTTTAGGACTTGGAAAAAGTGTGCCAAAGCTCGATTCGATCCGTTCATTTTTCCGAAAGTTATCGTTTTTACGGATGGATGGACGGACGGCTGGACTGAGAGACAGAAGCCATCGCCAAAACTTGATTTTCGGCTTCAGGGGGTCTCAAAACGTGAAGATTCGTTAAAAAACTGAGGAGTGAAATTTCTGACAATTCTAATACTTTCTCAATCATAAATGACCGAGAATGTAAAAATTGTCAAAAAAATGTTGTTTTAATTTGAAAAAAAATTATTTTCCTCGCCGCAAAGGTTAACCAAGACTTCTGAATCACCCCCTTTTCTATTTTCCCACCCCTTCATCCCTTACATTCCCGAACCCTCACTTCCCCTCCTTGGAAAAAAGTACGACGGATGAACGGACACCGCTTTCAATTTTTAATTTTTTAACACATGAATAAATACAAATAATAAACATAAATGTCTAAAAAGATGAAAAGTGTGTTGAATTCTACGCGAAATATCTCTTAGAGAGATAAACAGAAAAATGTAAGATTTACATAGTTTCCAAATTAATCCTTCCTCTAATTATCGTATAAATATTGGATTATTTTTTTTTTCAATTGTAAGAGAAAAATAATTTTGAATACAAAAAAAAATTTCGAAATACCATACAAGGAAATTTTTCAAGGCCACTAAACTGAAAAATAAAACAAACAAAAAAATTAATCTCAACGAAAATATAACAGTTAATATTTCAAACCAAAAATATTTTCATTTGCAATCAAAAACGGTTGGATTGATCTCAAAAAGACAAATTTTCAACTAAATAGTTGAATCTTCAACCAAAAAAGATTACTTTCTAACCAGTTGTATTTTTAACCTGGCCACATGAAATATTCACGAAAAAGGACGAATTTTCTACAAGCCAGTTTACTTTTTTAACCCTAAGGTATGAATTTTCAACAAAAAAGTTAAATTTCCACCAAATAGTTCAACTTTCTACCAAGAAGATTAATCTTTTATCAAAAAATCTGTCCGCTGTTTCGCTTGAAATTTTCATTTTCGTTTTTTTTTTGGTGGCCATGACAATGACGAGGATGACGGTGACTACGGTGTTGACCTCTCACTTCAGCTGGTGGTGATGCTACTGCTGATTTAAATCATCAGATCCCCACGCACTCATCACTATCCCACTCCGGACTGTACTTGATCGCGGGAAATCCAAGCTCAGACCAAGCACACGAAAAACATGTGGAACATCCGTGGACGTGGAGGGAACACCAGCTCTGTTTTACCGACGGATGGTATAAGGACACCCTGCTTTACCTACCGACGGTAAAATAATAAATTAAAAAATTACCGACCTACCTATTTCACCGGCTGATGGGAAAATAACTCCCTACTTTACCGCCCGATGATGAAATAATAATATAAAAATTACCGAACTCCCTGTTTTAGCGACTGATGGCAACATGGCAACAGAACCTTGTAGTGCTAAATTAGTAGAAATCTCTATTATTAACATCACTGTTTTACCGACATAGCATGGAACATAATCTTAAAATAACTGACATCTCTGTTTTACCGCCCAATGGTGCAACGTTATCTCAGCAGGAATTTGTATTACCGACCTCACTATTTTACCGACTATTAGTAACTGAGCATGGAACAGAACCCGCCCTTTTTCGGTGGCGCCATCTGTTGGTGTCGGTAACTTGCGAAGGTGGCGCCATCTCTCGGAATTTGGGCTAGCAGCCGCAACTTTTTTAAGATTCATTGCAAAATTTTAGAAGAATTTTTTGTTTGAAAATTAATTTAAATAGAATATTCAAAAAGACTTCGAAACATCTTTGAAGATTTTTAAAATGTTTTAAAAATAATCTCGAAGGTTTTCACGCAATTTTTTTAGTTTTGAAAGAATTTTTAAAGACTTTTGGAAAAACTCGGATCATTTTTCAAAAATGTGCAGAAGTTTTGAAAACATTTCAAAAATGATTTAAAATATGAAAATAGCCTGAGAATAGGCAAAAGTGCTGACTCCTGCGTGATGCCTTTGAAAAGTTGTATCACACAGGAGAAAGAGAGTTGCGCATTCTCCAAAGAACTCCCACTCAAACGCTGTTGCGTAAGCGTGGCAGACAGAATGGGAGCAAGAAGATAAAAAGAGCATCCCAGCCGAAAAACGGCATTCTGGATCTTGTCGCTGAAAAGCGTAGGTCGCAAAGAGCAGAACACGAGGGAGAAGACTTGGGAATCTATTCCCACTTCTTGTCCTCTAATTCTACTCAGTGTGGTAAGCGACTAAATCCTTAGTTCAAAAGACTTAGTATTTAGAACCTATTCCAAAAAGGGGTAAGATCGTCTTGGGGGAGTGCGGAGAAATCTCTTTCTCCAAACTGCTCGGAAAGGCATTTCAATCTTAGTAACGAACCTACGAGTTTCCTTTGAGATTTCAGAATTCTCTTGAGCTTCACAGAGCAAATTTTAAATTGATTATATTTTGAATCGTGGCATAGTTCCATCTAAAATTAAAAATAATATTTTGTGGCATAGTTCCACCTGAGAATACTTTTGAATAAAATTTTATGTGGTTAAGATCCACCAAAAGCGATTTCTTTATTTTGTAGGCAATTGCCTAAATTTAAAGGAAATATTTTGAAAAGATTTATTCGTTTTGCGCTATCGAGAACTTGTCAGGGTCTACCGTGGTAAGTTTTCAACATAACCAGAGCAAATAAATCCGTAAATCTTTGAAAACCCGTTTATGGGATAATGATATTTCGAGTCTCTTTAGAGTAGAGTCAGCTCTGAGACACTATCCTAGCTCTCCCGTCCTTGCGCGACGGCGTCTACCTGGACCTAGAAATTCAAAATTGTGGTCCGATGAAAAAAATTGAAACGGTTACCGAAATTTGTTTAAATTGGGGAAACCAAAAAAAAAATAAAAGAGGCTCCCAATATTTAAAGAGTTACATTTTTAAAAAACTTTTTGAAGAGAGAAAGCGCAATAGTCAAACGACGGACGAAGTAATAGTGACAGGTAAGAAGAACGTGAGTTATGTTGGAAATATAGTACACAGTTTCTCATATAAAGAGCGCATTCAACTGCAATAAAAACAGCGCTCCAAGGCATTAGGAATTTGAAAATTTAATTAATTATATTGTGGTAACATTTATTTATATAGAGTATTTCTGTTTTTAAATTCATGGAATAATTCTTGAACTTGTTTATGAAAATCGATTCTAAAATTCTTCTTTTATAAGTGTTATTTTCTTTAGCTAAAATCTTTATATTATCGAAATTAAAATCAAAAAGGTGCTCAAAATTCCAAGAGTGTTGTGCCAAACCTCTGTTTAAATTGCCAATTCTGCAATCTCTTTTATGTTCTGTTATTCTCGTTTTTAACCTTCTGCCAGTTTCACCAATGTAAACTTTATTACAACCTTTGCATTTTATTAAATAAACTACGTTAGATAAATTTTTAATTTTCTCTGAATCTTTCTTATTTATAAGACAATGTTCCAATTTATGGTAATTTCTAAAATATACGTTAATGTTGAATTTTTTCAAAGGTTTTTTTAATCTCTCTTGTATGTATGGCAACGAAACAAGTAGATCAGTTTTTTTGGAATTATCTAACCATTTATTGTGTTTACACTCAAGTATGAACAGAGAGATGTTCACATCAACAAATTTAACTTACTCAAAAATAGATTTTTAAAGAATGAAAACAAATATAGAGAATTAAGATTAAGTAAGTAGTTTAAAAATGTATCCAATGTTACAATTCCAAAGGAGGTAGCTGAAACCTTGGCTTTGGGAAATAAATTTGGTATGCCTCATAACTCAAAGAAAATTTCATCTAATAATATCATTTCAAATATTGAAGAATGTATAAAAAATGTTGAAGACGACAAAAAAAAAGCAAATGTCAGAAAAGTGATCACAGATTTCATTTCAAACCACACTAAAATCAATAAATTTAGTAATTCTAATAAAATCTCCGAAACGGTTAAAAAATTTCAAAATGGTCACAAAAATGTAATTGTTTTAAATTCAGATAAAGGTAATATTTCAGTAGCAGCTAATAGGGATGATTATATTAAAACAGTTGAAAATCTTTTACAAAACAACATATTATACAAAAAAGTTAACACCAGCTTAGTTCCAACCATTGAAGATAAATGCAATGATATTATATCAAGATGGGAAAATAAAAGGTATATAAATGAGAATTTAGCTTATCGTTTAAAAAATCACGGGAGTGTTGTGGCCAAGGCTTACGCTCTACCTAAAGTTCACAATCCGGACCTAAAATGGAAATTGATAGTGTCTTACTTTGGATCACCTACTTATAACTTAGCTAAATTTTTATCAAAAACTCTAGAACCTGTTTCTGGTACGACTCACTTCTTTGTTAAAGACAGTTGGGATTTTAAAGAAAAAATTAAAAATATACAAGTACCTAGTACCCATTCATTATTATCTTTAGATGTGATTCCTATGTTTGATAAAATTCCGCTAGACTTACTTTCTGATTGCATAGAAGAACAATTACAAGTTTACACAAAAACAAAAGTATCTAACTCTGAAATATTAATAGCTGTTAGAACAGTATTTAATAATACTGTTTTCATTTTTAACCAAAAATTTTACGAGCAAATATCAGGTTGTCCAATGGGATTTCCCTTATCTCCGATTGCTTCCAATCTTGTTTTAGAAGACATAGGAAATAGAGCACTATCAAAATTAAGTTTTAAACCACTTTTCTATAAAAGGTACGTGGACGATATATTTACAATAGTTCCTACTGATAAAATTCAAGAATTAATTAATACATTTAATAGTATCGAAGAATCTTTACAATTTACTTTTGAATTGGAAAATAATAACACCTTAAATTATTTAGATATGTCAATTATAAAAACGGAAAATGGAGCTTTAATTACCAATAGGTACAAAAAATCTTCATGGTCAGGGCAACATTTGAATTATAACTCACACCATCAATTTAACCAAAAAGTTGGATTAATTAAGGGATTAATAGATAGATGTATAAAGCTAAGTGATTTCACGTTCAGGAAAGAAAATTTAGATCAATTGGAAATTACATTACAGCAAAATAATTATCCACTACCTTTAATAGAAAGTGTTATTAAAGAAAGAATCAATGAAATTTACAATAGTTCCAGTAAACATAATAAATGGTTAGATAATTCCAAAAAAACTGATCTGCGTGTTTCGTTGCCATACATACAAGGTTTACCAGACAGATTAAAAAGTGCTTTGAAAAAATTCAATATTAACGTATATTTTAGAAATGACCATAAACTGGAAAATTGTGTTATAAATTAGAAAGATTCAGAGAAAATTGAAAATTTATCTAACGTAGTTCATTTAATACAATGCAAAGGTTGTAATAAAGTTTACATGGAAGAAACTGGCAGAAGGTTAAAAACGAGAATAACAGAACATAAAAGAGATTGCAGAATTGGCAATTTAAACAGACGTTTGTCACAACACTCTTGGAATTTTGACCACCTTTTTGATTTTAATTTCGATAATATAAAGATTTTAGTTACCACAATATAAATAATTAAATTTTCAAATTCCTAATGCCTTGGCGCGCTACTTTCATTTCAGTTAAATGCGCTCTCTATATGAGAAACTGTGTACTACGCTCTTAAAATGAACCAGTGAAATCTCACTGATTTCCAGTGAAATCTCACTGGTTGAAATAGCCAGAAGTGTGTCACTGACAATCAGTGAGCATTCACTGGTTCATTCAGTGAAGTTCCGACACTGGTTTAATCAGTGAGATTCACTGGTTTCTCAGTACCAGTAGTCACCTGGTCGTACGCCTTGTCGCCTGTCAGCTGTTTAGGTATGGCACTTATCATTCATCGCACTTTTGTGGTAAGAGTTGTAAAAATTAAATTTTAAAAACCTCACTTTATCCTCACAACAATAAATGAAGGCCGGGCTGCAATATAATGGGATATAATATGTTGCGCCTGACTGTGGAAAGACCCGTCGTTATGTTAACGTGTCGCGTCGCTCAAAGTCAAACCCATGGCGAGGGACCTCCCACTATCAAGCAAAAGATATTATATCCCCTGCTCATTGCAGACAGGCACCAAATATTTATAAAACAAACACTTGTACACAATGAGATTCGTTTTCACTCGAGAAATGCCAAACACCTAACCGACGACGCGCGCGTACCAGACGACTGGAGGTTCATGTCTTGCCCGCGTGGAGCGCTATATCACTGGTTCAATCTATCATTTGGCGTAACTGGTAGAATCAGTAGCGCTATTTTAGTTGAATCTCTTACTGGTTCGTCCAGTCAAAGTGGAAAAATCACTGGTTCATCAGTGATAATTCAAAATACTAATTCAACCAGTGACAATTTCACTGGTTCAGTTTAAGAGAGTATATTTCCAACATAACTCACGTTCTTCTTACCTGTCACTATTACAATTTTGAATTTCCAAAATTGTTTTTTGAGGTAAATTGAATTTATTATTTATAATTGGTTCTATGACATTGTAATTTTTTTTAATTAGCTTAAAGAATTTTATAAAATTTTTATTAGGTATAAATTCCCTGAGGATGACCAACAGATTGAGGTCGAAACGTTGCGAGAATGTGACTTTTTATAATTACAGTAAGGTAAGTGTGCCAGTTATCGGAATCTTAAGGCTAATTTCAGATTTCAAATGCTTGAAAAAGTATAGTAAACATATTTAAAACTTAAGAAATGGGTTTCACCGAATAAATCGGACCGTTAGAAATGAAATTTACTATTACTTGCAACATATCCCATTAGAATGAATATTATAAGAAGTTTGAAGTTATAAATACGAGAATGCATGGGTTATCGGCAAGTCAGAAACCTGGCTACTGCAGTTATCGGCACTTCAATGTGCGAGTGATCGGCATCAGCGTTTAAGGATATTTTAAAACTATTTCATTTATTTTATTTTTATTTATGTTTATTTTGTTTTTTTCGCCATCTGCCGAGAACCCATGCATTGACGAAGACTGGTACATTTACCTTATTGACTCGGAATACTTCTAGTCTTTTTTATTCAAATTGATCGTAAGACCGAAATAATAGAACTTACGTTCATATTAAGGTAACAATTGAATCGATCGAAGAAAGAATCCACTTGTTAAAAATTGTTTTAAGAAGTTGTTTATTTTTAATATATAGATGGTTGAATATTACAAAAAAATGCAGAAGCTTTTTAAGAATTTTGAAGGGATTCAAGAGAACTGAAATTTGTTAAGATTCCTGAAAAATAGAAAATGTTTTTTTTTTCAAATTAATTTTATGAAAATATTTAAAAAGATTTCAAATCAGTATTTAATTTCTTCAAACAATATCTAGAAGATTTTGGGGCAATTTTTGTTCGTGTTGAAGGTTTTTTCAAATTTTGTAGGAAAAATTTAAACCTTCTTGAAGGATGTTTAGAATTTTTGAAAAAATGTTTCAAAACGTCATTTTTTTGGAGGTGATGTGTCCCACTTTCATATAGTTCACATAGTTATGCTAAAAAGAAAGCGAATTAAAGGCTAAACAATTATTCTGCTTACAATAAGTATTTTTTGTTTATTGATGAATAGGCTCTAAGTTTTATGAATAAAAAAAAGTTTGAAAATATTACCAGGCTTAGAATACGAAAATTTGGAATTTCATCACAATCAGTTTTCTGAATTGAAAACAATTTAAAAATATTATCAAAATTCATTGAATTGATTACCTTTGTAGTCAATTTCGAAAAAATTCAAAACAATTGAAGAACATTGATGAAATTAATACGAATCTAAGATAAATTCAAAAGAATTTAACGCAAATTAAAAGTGATTCAAGAGAAAACATTTGTAAAATTAAAAAAATTATACTAAATTGAAAGACTTTGATTCCATGAAATGGGGTTTTGTTGCAATGAGAATTTTTGGATGTTAAATGTATTGTTTTGAAATTTTGTACGAACTTTAAATCTCAGTAACTAAAAAAAAAAAAAAAATTGATTAGCAGTTTGAACTCGAAAGTTCATTGCCTCACTACCCGATTCGGGTAGTGTTTCTAGGTGGATATTTACTACCAATGTGGGCCCACCACACCCACGACGGGCCAACAGCAACGCAGTATTCCTGAACGGTCACCCATCCAAGTACTAACCGCGCCCAACAATGCTTAACTTCAGTGATCTTACGAGAACTGGTGTTTCCAGAGTGGTATAAAAAAATATATTTCTGACTGCAAAAGAACGATATAAAAACAAGCTTTTCCGTACAAGGGTAATAATTTCAGAAAACTACTATGCACATTTTAAAACAAAGTTGCATTGAGAAAGTTTTTAACCTTCATGCGTTCGCGCCAACTTGAGTCACACGGGCGGTCGCGCGACGGTCAGTTGACCGTCCACGTTTTTTCATGATTACCATGCTGTTTTCTCTACTTTTCGTGAATTATTTACTGCCATGAAAGCAAAGAAACTCTGATACAACTCGGAAAACACCTTCTTTATCAATATTCTTCATTTAGACAATATATAATTAGCCACTTGAAAAAAAGTACATAATTTGACACTTGTAACTTGCACCTACAATATAATCAACTTAGGTGGCACAGAAAAAAGGAACTTTTGGCAAAAAGTTAGCCTTTAGCATATAAAAAGTAGGAAACATGGTCAAAAAGTAGTCAACGAAAGTAAAAAATTACAAAATACGTAGGTAGGTATCATTTTAGTTTCCCAAGATCATTCAGTCTGGTTCCTTGCGTCTCCGTGTTTGGAACTGTTTCAAGTGGGATGAGGGGGGTTGTTCAATGTAACTTGTGCCGGAAATAGCGATCGTGAGTGTAACTAAAGAATATATGCCCTTCCCGTCTCACCCAAAGCTCACTGGTGAGCGCGATATTCGAAATTCCAAAAACGCGGTCACTTGACCGTCTGCGCGAACGGTTGAGGGTTAAAAATGATTATTATTTAGAATATAAACAATAATTTTAAAAAAATACGTTAAACATTAAAAAAGTGTTCTTTCATCAAAATATGTTATTACTATATTTTTAATAAGTAAATGAAATATATTAAAAAATAATTTTTTTAAATGTTTAAAAAGAATTTTCTAGTGTCGGCAATTCGATACTGTCGGATGTTTTGTAATTTCGGAAATTTTCTATTTCGAATACTTTCTTTTTCTGGAATTTCACAGTGCCGGAATTTAATTTTTTCAGATTTTTCACTCGTTCCATGAAATAATAGTTAATAAATAAAATTGAAAATATTCCCGAAAAAAGAAAATATACTGAATATGAAATTCAAAAAGTTATGAAACTGCCGACAATTTAACCCTCAAAAGAAACGAGGTTAAAAAACGCCGCCAAATAATACATTCTTACTAGCATTAAATACAAAATTATAGTAGAAATATATTGTAACCCCCGAGTTATAAGGGGTCCCTAAAAATAGGTAATAGTATTTTCTCCTCTGTGCTGCTCTCGAAAAGTAGCATCCCATAGGAGAAACGCTAAAGCGCAGACTCGAAAGCTCCTACGCAAGCGTTCTTACGCAAGCATGGGAGGGCAGAGTGAATAAAAAGCGGGCCCCGAGCGAAAAACGCCACTCTATTTTTGATCTTTGCTCTACCTCAGCTAAAGATCATAGAGTCGAAAATCTTTGTGGTACGGACAGAAGGGGATTCCTTTCATTGCCGTACTACATCCTGCCTTGAAATATTTTGTATCACCGAGGATTTCAAGGCATTATCGATTGCGTCTCTAGCTGTGCTAGCCAAAGCGACTTTAGTGAGCGATTCTGAGCGATTGCCTTATTTGTGCCTTATTTGTGCCCTACTTGTGTTTTCGTGTTGCTTACTTGTGTTTCACTGTGTTTTGTTTCGCGCATTTGAATTTTTGTTTTCGTGCGTTAAATCGTATCAGTTTATCCCTGCATTTTCGAGAGCGAACCTGGTTATACCGGAGGAACCTGTCTACACTATCAGGGATCAACTGAGCGCGAATCTTGCCGTCATTCCTATTTAGGAATCTTTTATTAACTTATACCTGCATTTTCGAGAGCGAACCTGGTTACACCGGGGGAACCTGTCCACATTATCAGGTATCAGTCAAGCGCGTCGTTTTACACTTAATTCAGATTATACCCGCATTTTCGAGAGATAACCTGGTTATACCGGGGGACCCTGTCCACATTATCGAATACAAGTTGAGTTTGAGGCTATTCAGAATCTCATGTTCTCTAAACTTTGGGTCGAATAGCAACCTGCGTTGCGACATTCCACAGCTGCGAAGGGACGCGAACGTGCCCGAGCGACTCCCTCGCTTCTCAAGGACCGGGAGGCCTGAGCGTCAGGCCATAAAGTCAGGTGTAATATTTTGATGTAAAATCAACTAAATTGAGGATAATCCCTGCCTATAATACAATAATAATTATTAGAGGCATTATCCGAGATTTATTTTTTGAGGCTCTGCATCAAAAGAGACACATCTGTCTTTACAAGCCAAATCTAAACTTTTACGAAGACAAATACCGGCCCCGGTCAATGACCTATAAGGAATAGGCAGTTAAATTAAATCCCGATAGTATAGTTTCCGAACTGCATTTATTCTTCCGGTATAAGGAATAAATCGCAGCCTATCATATCTTTGTGTGTTTTTATTTTTATTATAGCTTTGAGAGACGTAACCCTCACTATCATTATCCCTAGTTGTATCGTATTTTCGTGCGATTAGATTTACGTGTGTTTTACTTTTATCCTTAGTTTTCACCGCAACGTGAACTTACGACTATACGTGTGCGATTGCTACATTTAATCTTAGTTTCGTGATATCCCACATATAACTAGTGTCTTGTAATTTCCAACCAGTTTACCAGATTTATCTAGCATTTAAAAAGGGCCGTTGTGCCTTATGCAATTTTTATATTAATCTCTTAGCTTAGGACTGCGTTCAAAAGCAACTGCCCGAAGAGCAGCTTGCACAGACTTTTCTGTAGATGTAATTTTCCAGCGCACCATTTCTAGCGAGAAATCAGTGCATTCACTTTTGAACTTTTAGGGTTTGTAGTTTTTATAAGCTAGACTAGGGACTAGAAACCTGTTGTACAAATAGTTTAGCGAGGGATTATTGAATAAAAACAATTTATGTCAATGGAAATAGAAGCTTGCCTTTTCTCCAAAAGAAGCCCCTTTTCTCGACCCGGCCTTAAGCCTAGGGTGGCAATTATTGTTAAATAGGTAAATTAATAATAATTCTTAACCCGGCCAAAAGCCGCAGGTTGCAATATATATATATTTGGTTTCCGTTTTGATTCCTTGGGAATCGAACCGAGCGTCCTCTGACAAAGCCACCGAACGCGTCCTCGGGTTGCGGATAGAGGGTCCCTGTACCAAGGGTTTTTGCTGAATATGGTTACAATAATTAATAAGCAGTCGCGGACAATTGTCCAGCAGTGGTCCCGAAGGAATAAACCCTAACTGAAGGCGTAACAACCGTGCCGAAAGCTGAATGGCACCTGGGTGAGGTGCCTCAAACGGTGACTCTGGGATACCGAGCGACCTCTCAGAGTATCAGCCTTATCCTAGCACGCGGGGCTCTACAAGGATGGACGAACCGTTTTCCCTAGCTGCTCGTCGGATCAACAATGACAACACCAAACATAGTTGTAGGAAGTGCGGTTCAAAACAATCGAACGTGCAGGGCTCCCGGCAATGGGTCGGACAACAATGCCGACTACCCTAAAGTTGGGGGAGCCAATCAAGACGGAGTCAATGCGATTGACAGGCAGAATCTCATTACTTTTAAGTGGACGGATCGTTTCAGGGACGACCTGCTGGAGTGCTATGTTACCAGTATGGCCCCTGAAAGAAAAGGTTACATGGCGCGACTTCATGCTCTGTGGTGCGAGAAACACCCAGAGCTCTCGCATTTTTCGCAAAAAACGTATGCGAAACCGTGCCGAGAACCTCCGGAAAAGGGGTTATATAAGCGGAGCGCCTACACAACCGCAGCCAGAACAAGCCGGCAACAGAGAAAGAGAGGCGACACTGAGACCAACCACGAAGAGGCATCCAATAGAGGAAGAACGATGCTTCAAGACCCGGAGAAACATCAACATGCAGGTTTCTATCAAGCCCAAATATCTGACTGAACTGGATGATGAGCTTCGTGGAGATGTTTCCGTAGAATCCGAACTCTGGACTATCAATTGTGATGTGTACAATGCAGCGAGAAATTTGGCAGATGCAAACCGTAAAACAAAACCAACGGTTGATCATAAGCCCAAGAGACGAATGCATCAACTCAGCACAAAGATAGGCTGGACAAGACAGAACGCGTCCCGCATTTAGGGTGTGATTGACTACATAACATCTTGCAGGACTTTCCCTGCCAAGGTTCAACAGTTCGCACGCGAACTGCGGATCCGTCATCACACAATTAACCAGTCAAAGCTACTGACCATCAGGTAGCATATTGTTGACAGAATACGAGTACTATCTAACGCTAGGAGAAGTCTAGAGCGGAGAGATAGATGGGTCAGAGAAAATCAACAGTTTTTGTCTGACCCATCTTAACTCTTCCAAGACCCTCCAGTTACTGTCGACTATCCGCTCAAACAAGAGGAGGTCGAAGCATTTTGGAGAGAAGTCTACGAAGTCCAACACCCACTTGAGGAAGGCTCAAAGAACATAAATAGCTTCAAGGAGTTGTGCAATGCCCTCATAACAGCTGAGGAGGAATGCCAACCTATCACTACCGAAGAGGTGAAAAACGTATTAAGAGGCATGAACAACTATTCCGCTTCGGGACCAGATGGTATCAAGACCTTCTGGTGCAAGAAGTTTCCTTCAACCTACCATCATGTGGCCCGAATTTTTCACCTCAAATCTAAAGTCGGAAGAGCCTATTCCGGAGTGGTTGGTGGAAGGGTGCACAGTGCTCTTACCAAAGACGGGCAACTTAGCTGACCCTAAGAATTCCAGGCCAAGAACTTGTCTGAACACACAGTATAAGATCTTCACAGCTATCCTAAATGATAGGATTATTCGGGGAATTGTTCCTGTGTGGCGAGAGATATATGAACAACGGGGCTCAAAGAAAGGCGTAGCAGGATGATGGGAGAACCTGCTCATCGATAGATGTATTTGTAAAGACGCAGCATCCTATCAGCGATTTCTATCGATGGCCTGGATTAATTACCGGAAACCTTCCGATTTAACCTCCCATAAATTGATCATCGTGTGTTTCAGGGCGACACCATGAGCCCTCTCCTCTTTTGCCTCACATTATTGCCACTATCTCTCGCACTTCGCCATTCAGAAGGGTACCTCTGCGGTTTATTTGAAGAAAGGGAAACTTAATGGCATTCCCGAAGACCTTGAGCTCTTCGACAGAAGCGCTATACGACACCTTAGCGCTGGAGAGACCTACATATACCTGGGCGTGCCACAGAGCCGCATTCAGGACGTGACATCTATAAAGGATACTCTCCGAAGCAGATACAAACGTCTCATCCGGCAGATTTGGTCTTCCGAACTGTTGACGAGGAACAAAGTATCTGCAACGAACATGCTTGCCGTCCCGGTGGTACTCTATTCATTTGGAGTGGTTCCATGGACGAAGGACGAGCTCAGATCCCTTGATATCTGGACGCGAAAGGTTTTGCACATGAACAAAACCAAGCCCCTTAAGTCTTCTGTTCCGCGACTTTACATCTCACGCCGCCTAGGCGGTCGCGGAATACTGAATCTTGAATGTCTTCACAACAGACTCATTCTGGGTACAGCACATATAGTTGCAAATGGACAAGACCCTCTTCTTAAAATGGTCAGGAAACACGAAGAAGCGGGAAAGGGGCGTTTCTGTACAAAGCAGCGGAGGAGGCTGCTGAAACCAGGGGGGTGACACGATTTTCGCTTTTGCATTAGAGGCGCGTGTCAGTTTTGTGAAGAGCAGCAAGTTGTGAAACATTGGCGCCACCTCTGCGACGCCCTGTCTACCCGTTGTCTGTTATTATTTTGCATATAAAACTCGTGACATGTCATAACTTTATTGTTATTTCATTCATTTACGGATAAATGTGTTATGAAAATGGGGGGCATCGATGTATAGCACCGAACTGTCGCTCAGGGTTCGACTCAAAAAGGAAGTTTTAGCTCCGGATGAAACGGTTATAACGGTAAGTATTACGATTTGTTTACACCGACGTCCTTTAACCTAAAATAATGAAATGGCTCTGGCGGTTTCGTGGCTATATTGATTTTTAAATTTTGATATATTCTGCTTGTTGCCAAACTTTTAGATTATTATGATAGTGTGTAACATTATAGCTTCAATAGTTTTTTTTTTATTTTAAAAATATTTTCGGACCCATACTATCTTTAAGAAAAATGTAAAAGTAACAATAATGACAGTTTTGAATTATTGCTGATTTTCGACATTTATGTACAATTACATTAATTTATTAATAAAATAAAGTATTAAAGTAAATTATAATTGTAAAATAATGATTTTCTTGCAGTCAGAATAGTACAAGAAACTTAAATTAAAAAAAGGATATTTTTGCGAAAAAGAAAGTCGCGAAATCCATATTTAATTTATATCTCCATCTTTTAATTCAATTTTTAAATAAATAAATGACTAAAGTACAGTAAAGTTAATAGCTTTGATACTGATAATCTTTTCAGCCGTTTCACGATCAATACAATATACTGAATATTAAAAATTATGATTTTTATTATTTCTTGTATATTTTTATTATAATGTAATAATACATTAGGATCATTCAAGTCATTAAAAATAGAAAAACTATTTTTTATATTATCATTTCAGAACATTTAGTTTATTGTTTTTAAACGTTAAAGACGTAATCTTTATATTTTACCATTTTACTCCACTTGAAAATTGAAAACTGACATTTCCAGTGTATGTTAGGTCTATTTTTTAATCCTAGGTATTTTTTAAATTCTAGAAACAGTTAATCCTTGCTTAATTCAAGCTCAACTTTTCTAAATTATCCAGAAACGTCAAAAATATTACAAAAACGGCGAAAAATACTAAATCTCCCATGATTCTAATAAGCTCTAATTCAAATGTAGGGCGTGGCGCTAGTGGCGCCAGTGTTTCATTTTCTGCCGTCCTTCACAAAACTGACACAGCCCATTTGTATGGCGAGTCAACCCCCTGGCTGAAACACTCGGCCTTGACTTAAATATCAGGGGTGAGCAAAATGCATCAAATCTTATCCATCTCGAGTACTCACTCCTGAAGGCCTAGATTAAGAAAGCACAGGAGAAAAATTTCCGCGAATAGCTCCTCGACAAGAGGATGCACGGCATCTTGCACAGAAATGTGGAAGATCAGTCGATGTCGTATGAGCTAGCGTTTGCTTTCCTTAAATGAAACGGATTGAAGTCGGGTACGGAGGGTTTCATTTTGTTATGTTAATTCGGTGCCATTTCCACTCTAGCATACTCTAGCATCTAGTACACATACTATCTAGTTGTCCAACTCACGCAAGAACGACCTACATCCAAATGCACAATGCGGAACTAACAGTGACTTTATTACCATCTTGGTCACCCTTACGGCATTAGCGCAAATACCGCTCTGCTAAACTTTCCTAGGGAAATAGAGTCAATTGTAAAAAATGAGAAGTGCCGCATATACTGGAACTTCATATTCTCTACAATTGTTTCTGTTGCGCACGCGAGGCCTGACATTTTTCTCTTTGACTTCGAGAAAAGAACCATGTTCGTTATCGAATTTTTGGCACCAGCTGAAAAAAAAGGTCATAGCCAAGGAGAAAGAAAAGAAAGAGAGGTATAAAGATCTTATAAGGGAGTTGCGACGGTTATACCCGGAATATTCTGTTAAGCTAATCGTCTTAATCATCGGCGCTCTTGGAGGTGCTAAGGTTTCACTGGTTAATAGCCTAAAAAGCATCCCTGTGTGTCAACAAAATGCTGTGACACTTGCGGGGAAATTGCAGAAGGCGATCGTCCTAGGGTCGCTCCGTGTCCTTAGGGTACACGAGACTTTTACCGGATCATCTTATTGAATTCATCTCAGATTGTAACGACCTATCTTACGGTCGCTGGGAGGGGGTGCAATTTTTCAGATTAGCACCCGCTCCCACCGAAATCCTGCGGTTGTCCTTATGACAAATATATATATATATATATATATATATATATATATATGTATATATGATGTTACCAATCACAAATCACAAATCTATTAAAGATGATTATTATACTATATAATGGCCCATAGGCATAAAAGATAATCATATCTTCAGAATAATCGATTTATAAAATTTTTCTTATGATTTCACGACCTCTCGATCAGGTCTAACCAGATCAGATCAACTAGCCTCAATCTCTAAGGGTGCCGTCTGAGCACGTTCGCAGGCTGTGAGCTGGGCCGAGGAAGACTCGGGCCTCAGGTATGAGCTTTGCGTAAGAAAAGGGAGAGCGAGGGAGAGCGTCCCAGAGCTAAGTCGACTTTTGTAATTCAAAAATATGGTTTCCGGTAACCGGATTTTTTAAATTCCGGACTCTATGGTCCTTTCTTGAAAAGAGAGAAATATTTTGTCTCACTCTCTGTCTTTTGCGACAATCACTTTCGCAGCCAGGTAGAGCAGTTGAGTACTCGCTCTGCCGTAAGTGACTTGAGACACAAATGACCGATTGTAAATTATTCAATTTAATTCTACTTACCACTTGTCACGGTAGACCCTGCCAAGTCCTAGAAAATGTAAATGAAATAATTTTGATAAAAATATTTCTTTTTGAATTCGGGCAATCGCCAAAAGATCAATTTAAATTTGATTTAAAAGTTCGGGTGGATCTATGCCACAAAAGGATTCGATAAAAATTCGCTCTGAGAGACTCGAAAAATTTCTGAGTTTCTATCAGGAAACTCGCAAAGCGCTTTTCAGATGAAGTTTTTTTTCTGGGCTGTGTAGGGAAATAGATTTCCTTTGCACCCCTAAAACGAACCCTGTCCTTTTCGGAAGAGGTTCTGAACAATTAGTTTTTTGAACTAAGTGTTCAGTCGCTCTCCACTCTGAGAAGATTTTGTGAGGCAAGAAGAGAAGATAGATCCTCTAGTCTTCCCTCAAGGTGATCTACTCTTGCGATCTGCGCTTTTCAGCCGCCAGATCCAGAATGATGTTTTTCAGCTGAGACGCCCTTTTTATTTTCCTGCTCCCATTCACCCTCCCACGCTTACGCAATAGCGTTTGAGTAGGAGTTTGTCGGAGTCTGCGCCTTGCTCTCTCCTGTGTGATGCAACTTTTCAAACTAAATCAAGTTTATTGCTGGGGCTAGTATGAATTAATTTTCCGAAATACATACTAGCCGTTTACGATTTGTAAGTGGATTAATTTAACATGAAATTCCGTAATATAGTACACAGTATGGTTTGTATGTAGTAAAGCTTCATAGGTAACTTCCCTATAGATATTGCTCCTTGTGATTATACATGACCCATCATTAGTGTTAATTTTTATTTTAATAAGAAGAATGCGCAATATCTTTTGCGTAATTTTTTAATTGTAATAAGAAGATTCGTCAATTCTTATATTAGTAACTTTTATATTTTTCACCTGTCCTTACATTGTATTGCCATTACACTGTTTTAATTTAAATATTGTTATGTGCATGGTTTGCGATATATACGCCTCTTAAGTAACAATGACAGCGCCACAAGACTGAAACCATTATGAAGAAATTTGAATTTCAATTCAATATTAACAAGAAATCTTACAGTAAATAATTAATTTTGAACCGCAATAAAATATTTTTGATTACAATGAATTGATATTCGCTGCACTTTTTCATTAACATTCCTCCAATAAATTCTAGATACCCGATAGTACGCATATCAGATGGTGTTATTGTAAGTGTCAAGAGACACCCTACAGGCGTATTGCCAATATGAAGACAGGCCCGCCAAATGTGAATTTTCAAGAAACGTTTGTAATTACGAATTCCGTAATTCATATTATTATTACTGAAAATATTTTACTTGTGGGACACGAAAAGTTAAAATATTAAAATCAATTAATGACAAAAATGTTTCATTTACTAATGGTATTTGGCGAATTTGAGTGATCTCACAACATTCTATTGTGAAATTTGTATGAATCCTTAAATATATATTTTAGTATTATATAATTTTGTATTTAATGCTATCAAGAATGTATTATTTGGCAGCGTTTTTTTGTCCTCGTTTCTTTCGAGGGTTTTTTTTAGAGATTTCACCCTTTTTTTATTTGTGAATTATTTACTGTAATGTAAATTATTTTCTTGTTAGAGCTTATCATTTTTTTAACATGAATATATCAATACGATGAGTTTTTGTGTATAGTTCACATTCTAGTCATAGTAAATTTTGTGCTGTATACCTTAAAAATTCGTCTTTTGTGTAGAAAATTCATTACTTTGTTTGAAAATGTAACTGTGTTATGGAAAATGTATATATTTCACTTATATATTTTTTATCTACAATTTAACTATCTGATACAAAATGCAAGTATTTGATCGAAAGTTGAAGTACGTTGTTGAAAATTATTTCATTTTGTTCAAAATTCAACTATTCTGTTGAAAATTAATTTCCCTGTTGTTTGATAATTTATTTGAATCAGATGCATTTCAACTACAGTCGAAGCTATCAATAAGGCCGCTACTAATAAGACCGTTTCCCCTGATCCTTCCTCGAGCTCATCGAGACGCTTGCCTCACTCTCACGCTGACTTCGAAATTCTAGTCAGCCGCTGCGAATAGTGCCGCCGTAGACATCGCAATTTTTATTCTTTCTTTGATATTTTCCAAATATATCAAATATTTTTTTTATATTTATATATTTGGATAATATGAAAAAATTCTCTTAAAAAACATAAAAATTGCGATTTCTACGGCGGCATTATTGGTAGCGGCTGACTGGAATTTCGAAGTCAGCGTGAGAGTGGGGGAAGCGTCTCGGCGAGCTGGAGCAAGGATGAGGGGAAGCGGCCTTATTCGTAGCGGTATTATTGGTAGCTTCGACTGTATTATTAAAATAAATAAAAATATTTTAATTAAGTATCAGTTCACTCATAGTTGCCATTGATTGGAATGCAATGTGAAATAAAATACGTCTAATTTTGATTAATAATTAAACAATAATTTTAAAATGATTTAAAAATAAAATTATACTATGAATGCGGTAACCACATCTTGAGGCAAACTAATCGATGAGAAATAAAAGACTACGGTTACTGTATTGAAGGCTTCGCGTAAAGCGTTACTAATAAAGTAAGATAGAAGCATTCACATGAACGCACGGACACAATAAACGGGATCAAAGTTATGAAGAACCTTGGTTGCCCGTAACATACCGTATCCCCGCCTCCTACCTAAAACGCTTCGCGAGTAAGGCACAGAGAAGTCACCACAGCTCTTCCTAAACCTTGGGGTGGAGGAAAACCTGAATTTTGAACTGGTGAAGTTTTTTCGGCAACTCGCACGAAACACGAACTTTCATAGCAACAATACAACCATATAAGCTACGTAAGTCATTATTATATTTATATCAGTGGAAACCTGAATTATTTATCTTTCATTACCCGTTTATAAAAAATTATTATGTTCAGCAAACCATTAGAAATTATGGTGTTAAGATCAAGAGTCATAACTCGTAAAAGATTTCTCTGTGTATAAGGTATGGGGAACGCGATATTTTTACAACAGTACCCCCGGCTGGATCGCCTTCTTATTTGGCGTCGAGGCTCGACTGGGTCTCCTGATTCTATATTTTACTCACATCGGTCAACATTAATCAGTGCCCCCGCGCTTTTGAAATTAACGTGCGCTTTTAAATAGGAAAAGCTTAATTTTCGAAAAAAAGTACTTCTTATTGAATTTTTATACATTAAAGTGTAGCCACCTCTTGAGGAATCATTTTCACACAATTACTTTTGACTGTGATGCCCCCAACCCCCTTGTATTGTGATCGAAATATGCCCAAAGAAATGCAAAATATCATTTCATCCACGGATGAATGATTAGTTTGTTTGTTTTGATGTGGGGGAGGGGTTAGTGTTGTCCATGAGTTATCCCCTTGGCACTCAAGCTATAAAGCCTATTGTGCCACACCCGTCTTTATTCTAAGGGCAGTACTCCAAATCCGGCCACCATCCCCGAGTATCTTTAGATCTGGGTGGATTGCGTTGTTTCCAAAGTTCTTGAAATATGCCTCTCAGGTGCCAGGCGTACCAATCGCACAGTAAATGATGCGCTTCTTTGTTACAGACAAAGTGATCCTTACCCACTCTGCCATTCGGCAGCCTCCCTAACAAGCCGCAGAAGGAGAATACGGCCAGGCTATGGTGGACGGAGCGATCTCTCTGAGGTCATCAGTCAGATGTACATATTCGAAGCACTGTCCCAGCGTGTCATGCAAGTGTATGTGTATGTATGTTTTCATTACTCGAAACCGACTTCGACTCCCGAAGCTATTCCTCTCGACATGGGGTACACCTTCGTACGTAACCAGCCTCCTCTGAGGGGACCTACAGTTTAAAATGGGTTCCGAACCACCAAAGCCCCACAAAAAGTACATACACAGAAAAATTTCCATTGGTGCCGGCTCAGGGATCGAACCCCAGTCCTCCTGAACGGAAGCCTGATGCGCTATCTTCTGAGTCACCGAGGCGCTTTGGGATAAATAATACAGTTGATGATTTTCAAGAATAATATTTATAACTCAGCCCTTGTGGCAATAGTTTAAACAATTTTTATTTGTTTAAACAACTCTTCCCCTGTTAATCGTATAACGTTTTTTTCTGGAGTTCATTACACAATTAACGAACGATGAAAGTAATATTTTTTGTTTAGGATATTTTGCAATTTTTCAAACAATTTTCATTTATTTAAACAGTTTTTTTATCCTGTAAATCGTGAAATGTTACTTTTTTCTTAAATTAATGTCACAGATAATGAATTTTCAGGGTGACATGGTTTGTGAAAGACAGCAACTATTTCAGAAATTAATATCACTTGCTCCTCCTTTTCATTGCCAAACATATTAAGTTAGAAATATTATTCTTAAAATCAATCAACATTTTTTACATAAAACTGATATTTTGCATTTCATAGAGCATTTCCGGGCACAACACAAGGGGGTTGGGGGCGTCAAAATTGAAAATTGTCAGGTAAAAATTATTCATTGAACATTCCTTAAGAAATTGTTAACTTTGATTCACAAACAATTAACAAAAAGTACCTCTTTTTCCCATTTTTTCGAAAATCGTGCTACTCCCAATTAAAAATCTATGTTAATTTCGAGAGCTCGGGGCACGGGTCCATGTTGATAGTTAGAATAGTTGATAGTTAGAATATATAAGAAGAATCACATTTTCTTTTTTTACGTCTGGAAAATTTATAATTTAGAAACATAGGATAGAACCTAGTAAAAACGACATCTTCCATACTAATAGTTAAAATTTATTTGAGAAAATACGAATCGATTACGTTTCGAAAACCCAGCTGGTTTCCCTCATCAGATCTGAATAAAAAATGATTAAAATTATAAAAACGAAGCAATATAATTTAATAACAAAAAGTATCAAAATATAAGAGGAGAATACCTTAAAACAGTTATAAAACTTCCGTGTGTTGAGGGAAACCAGCTGGGTTTTCGAAACGTAATCGATTCGTATTTTCTCAAATAAATTTTAACTATTAGTCTGGAAGATGTCGTTTTTATTAGGTTCTATCCTAAGTTTCTAAATGATAGTTAGAATATTTTTATGGAAGCTTTTTCAATTTTCCTGCAAAACAAAGTGTTGAACTAATAAATTTTTATGCGGAAAAAACAAAGTTCAGTGTCAATCAAAATGTCATTAAAGTATGCCATGTTGTAAAAAATAGCGAGTAACCCTGTGTTGAATTCCATAAGTGCTTTTTAATTAATCATGCCCATCTTTAACTTCATCATTATATTCAAAAGCAAGATTATATACTTCACCTACATTGTGCCGGGCATTATATATAATTCCTAGGAATTATATATAACCCCTGGATTATATACTTTTCCTGTAGCATTACTCGTAGAGAGCTATGACTAATTAAGTTGACCAATAGTATAAGCTCGATTAATTGGATTTGTTACAAATTACATGTAATTACAAAATTGTATATTTTTATGATTTTTCTCCATTCCCCAATGAAATAAACAAAGCGAATGTGAGACAAAAAATCCTGGGGGAGGCGATGACCGGTTCTGCCATAAATTATCATAGATTTTTACAAATTCCAATAAATTTCCACAAATTTCGTAAATTTTTATGAGTTTCGAAAATTAACAGAAATACGTGTTTTTTGTTTGTTTGTAAAAACGGTGTTTTCGGGTTTTCTTTAAAAACCGAGAGGTTAACAACTCGTGAAGTCATGTGTACAGCTTCGCTGATGTCACTGGCGTGAAGTCACTTGAATTCACAGGAAGTCTCTGAAATCAATTGAAGTCAGTGTACCCTCCATTAGTCGAGTTGTGAACCCCTCGTTGAAAACGGAAAAAGCTACACCATTTTATCTCAGTTGAAAATTATTATATACTTACGCATTGGCCCACTTTCTATTGGCTGCTCTTCAACATTTGTGTCCCTTGGTGGTAATCGTGGTGTAGGTATAACTGTAAAATATTATATAGGGATTTTTATTCAAGGATTTTTTTATCGAATCCCAAAAATTTGCTATTGGTGCAAACTAAAGATGGCTCAAATGTAATCCCAAACTCAGTTAATAATAATCAATGTACAAAATTTCGATGCAGCAAATATATTTTGAAAATCTAGATACCCTGCATTATGTTTACCAGGACCATTTAACGAAATTTATAATCCTCAAAGCTCTGCACTCGAGTTCCCTCCCGGGGGGACAAAATCTGTCAAATTCGGGCCGAGGGCACAGCTGCGTTCTATCCCCTCTCCTCATCTAGATCTTGGTTGATGTATGCATATCTATGTATGTATGCAATTGCATGTTTTTCTAAAATAATTTTTGTAACTGAAAAATTGACTCATCCAGTTTTGGCTCAAAATTAATCGCTTCTAGTCAAAAATTCAACTGTTATATTAAATTTTTCATTGAAAGTTCATCTTTTTCGGTTGAAAATTCAACTAATTGTTTGAAAGTCAAAATAAATTGTAAGAATTTATTTTATTGCTTTAAGATTGTTGAAAAATAATTTTTTTGTTTTAAATTCATTTTTTCAACTGCAAACTTATTTATTCCATTTTTGGTTGAGAATTCAAATATGTACTTGGATGGAATTTGAAGAACCTTGTTAAACATTGATTTTAGTGATTAAAAATGTAGGTATTATGTTGAAAATTAGTTTCTTTCACAAGAAAATTAATTTTTCAACTGAAAAATTACCTATTTTAATTTTGCTTGTACATTGAATATTTGCAACTCTATATGTTCTGAAGGTCAACAATTTTCTATTGTAAGTAAGTAAGTATACCATTAAGCCATTTCCCTTTCAGGGCAGGCGTGACACTACCCGATGCGGGTAGTGTTTCTAGGTGGATAGTTTCTTGTAGTAAATAACTACAAGTGTGGGCTCACCACACCTACGACGGGCCAACAGCGCGCAGTATTCTCGAATGGTCACCCATCCAAGTACTAACCGCGCCCAACGCTGCTTAACTTCAGAATTCGGTCGAGAACTGGTTTTTTCAGCGTAAAATTGTAGAACATTAAATTCCAACACAGAAAGAGAACAGGGGACGGAAATGAAAATAGGATACTAAAATGTACAATGTATTCGATTAATTTTTCTAAACTTAACGCTCATTTTTATACGATTTTGAAGAAAAAAAATTGTGCACTGCACAGATTTCTGCCGGTAGCATGAAAGAGTAGGAGCGCATGATAGAGTAGTTTTATGTGCCTGCAGAACGCAACTCACTTACAAGGGGAAGGCCTGATGGTCAAAATTCAAATCGAGGTCAAGTGAGCATAATTCGAAAGATTTTAGAATTTCATTCGTCACGTGTCACGGCTTTTTGGTAATTGCGGCCCGGTTTTGAAAATATGAATTTTTGAGAATTGCGGCTGCTGTGAGTGAATCACGAGTGTCAGTCACGCGGCACGCCTCTCCCCGAGCTGCGGTGGCCTGGTGGTAGCGTTTCTGCTTGCGAATCCGCTGCTGTGGGGTCAGAATCTTTGGGCTAGAAATTTTGTTTTACATAATTAAATATTCCCAATAATTATTTTATTGAATGAATTAATTATTAATCAATTGATAATCATTAATAAATTATTAATTAATTGTTTTTCTCGTGGTTTCGGGAAAAACCGGAACCACGGAAACTCATTCATTCCGTGGATGTTCTTGATGAAACATAGGTGTCTTCAAGGCGAGAAAATCATGGAAAGTGACGATAATTATGCTGGTAGAAAAAAATGATGTATTTCGTATATTATATGTTAATATATAGTATCAGTTATTGACATGTATCTTTAATTAACTTTTTCAACCTTCTTCATAAAATATTGACACCGAAACTATTTTTATATGACTTAATTTGTGTTTGAATTACAGGTTATAGCGACCAAATTCTGAATAATGTATTTCGGAATTTTTAATTATGTAAAATAAAATTTTCAGCCAAAAGATTCTATCCCCACAGCAACGGAGTCGCAAGCAGAAATGCTACTACCAGGCTACTGCCGCTCGGTGAGAAGCGTGCCGCGTGACTGGCATTAGTGAATTAGTGACGGCAGCTGCAATTTTCAAAAATTCTTATGTTGAAAACCGGGCCCCACTTACAAAAAAGCCGTGACACGTGTCAAATGAAATTTGACAATCTTTCGAATTATGCTCACGCGACCTCGATTTGAATTTCGACCCTCAGGTCATCCCTTGTCAGTCCCAAAGGTATCTCACGGTTGAGGAGAAGAGCAGAGAAGGAACGAGGAGCAATCGATGGCTATACTGACCGCGCGAGGGAACTCGAGTGCATTGAAAAATTAGACCTTCGATTTTTG
>CAKNYM010046615.1:0-60986 GCA_932195095.1 Andricus curvator
GATAGAACCTTGAGTAAATAAAGTTCCTTTTCAGTCTAAAATAAAAATAAATTTAACAATCACTTAATATGTAGAGGTTTTGATAAATTTATAATATTTGCAAACAAACTTTTTCTTTTCATCGATGTCGAACACGAAGTTCAAAAATCTAGAGGAGCCTAGCGTAAAGCGCGATGCAAATACGCCCGAGCGCGTAGCGCGAGGTGAACACATAATCGAGCGCGAAGCGCGAGATAAATATATGATCGAGCGCGAAGCGCGAGATCCAACAGTCGCGCGCCCTAGGCGCGCTCAAACTTGCGAGCGAAGCGAGCCGCGCGCAAAGCGCGCCATGAGAATGTGGCCGCGAAGCGGGCAGATTTTTTCATATTTTTCATTTCTCTTAAATTTCACTAAATTCACTACAATTTAACTGAAATTAAGGAAATTTTGGGTTTTTTTCAATCTTCCTGAATTTAAGTTGAATTGTTTTAAAGTCTTATGAAATAATCTTGAATTTGTCAAAATTTACCTGGAATTTTTATAAATTTCATCGAGTTCTTTGAAATTCTTTTTAATTCAAAAGGACATTAGTTACATTATTAATCCTCATTAGTCACTGTTAGTCACTTTTTTGGTAGGGAATTTATCGCTTTTGGTCAATCCTTTTGTTTAAATATGTCACTCTTTAAATTTTTTCAAGAAAATTAGGCTGTGGCAGCCTATAAATTGAAAATGTATAAATTCAAATTTGTTTTAATGCTATTATAAAAGATTCTATATATAAATAAAGTTACAAGTTCAGAATTTTGGTCTTGTTAATGGCCAGGGAATTTTGAAAATGAATTTTTGTGGAAACCCTTGTAATATATATATATATATATATATATATATATATCTTAATGAAACCAGGGTGACCGCAGATTAGGGAAGCCTCAAGAATCAGGGAAAAGTCAGGGATTTTGAAAAAATGGCAGAAGTCAAGGAATTTCTGTAAGAAGAACTTCAAGTCTCTGTCAAAAGTAATTATGGCTGCCAAACAGTCACTTTCAGAATTTTATTGAAATCATTTAGAATATTTCAAAAGATGCCAACAATTTTTTTAAATAGATTTCAATAATTTGAAAGGATTTTAAAGATTTAATATTTTTCTGTTTGTAATTCCAAGGAATTTTCAAGATCCTTAAAAAGTTTCGAGACATTTTGAAATATTTGAAAGGATTTAAAACATCTTAAAATGTTTTTAAAGATTTTAATGCTCTTTCAAGATATTATTAATTTTTAAAGGAATTTTAAAGGCTTTTAATATCTTTAAGAGAAATAAAAATTTTTTCTGGAGTTTTCAGAAATTTTGTAGAACTTCGGAATATATGAAACTATTTCATAGGACCTGCAAGGTTTCAATATATTTAAAAATATTTAAATGAATTTCATGAGATTTCCAAAGATTTTAATGGATTTTAAAAGCTCTCAAGATATTTTAATAAATTTTCAAGGATTCGAAAAAAATATTATAAAATTTTATTCAACTTCACGGGATTTTATAATATTTTAATGTATTTTAAAGAATTTATTCACAAGAAGTGAGGGATTTTGTAGGTTTTCACAGATTTGAAGAGATTTTCATGTATGTTTTGGAATTAATTTGAATTCATTTGAAAGTCACCCTGAATCATTACTAATTCATTCAGAATTCTTTCATATTATCTCTTTCAAATTTTTTTAATTCACCTGAATTCTTTTAAATTAAATCAATTCGGTTCAATTAAATTCAATCAATTTTTTTTTTAATTTTCAGTTTTTGTTTCATTCGTTTTGATGCACATATTGGCTTTTAGTCACTTTTTGGATTAGAAATTAGTCTTGCTGCAAAAAACGTCGAATTAAAAATTATTGCTTCACACTCACGAGATATTCTCTGGAAATCTGTTTTTCAACAACATCGCATTCAAAATACAATACCTTTGAATAATTGTCAATCCGACGTTTTTTGTAGTGCTCTTTTTTCTGTTTTTTTTCGGTTCAAATAGGTCACTTTTAAAAAAAAAATTAGAGCAGGGCAGCCTTTAGAATAATAAATTGCAAATCCAGGTCTCGGGCTCAACACACTAATTGACACTTTTTTTTAAAGCGATGACGCTGTTTTGCTACTATTTCGAAGAAAATACACTAAAGACACTATTTTCAACTCAAAAACACGAATTTATCAACCAAGAAAGATTTTTCAAACAATAAAAAAAATGTCATAAAAAATGTTGATTTTTCAAGCCAAAAACATTAGCTTTCCACAAAACTGTTAAATTTTTAACTAAATATTCCAATTTTCAATCAAAAAGATGAATTTTTAAACAAGAAGATTACTTTCTACCAGAGAAGAAGAATTTTGAAGGAAATATGTACATAAATTTTTAACCAAACATTTGAAATAAACTAACTACGTACTTTGAGCAATGGATGTGATGTTAGTTATCTACTAATAAAAAAATTAAACTATTAGATGAAAACAATGAGTACAATCGCAGAATATATCAGGTAGAAAATATTTTTCTTGGTTAAATTATGCGATATGTCAAAATAAATTATTTAAAAAAAAACTTAAAAACAGATTTCCGCAGAAGGGAAAAAATTATATTTTTTTGATATTTCTTTGTTTATTTCAGCTTTTAATAAGAAAGAGACTGTAACGTTTATAAAGGCCTGGAAAGTTCTATAGACAGTATAATTTTCTTTTTATAATAAAAGAATTTACTTATTTTTACGTAAACAACAACAGATTCGATAAAAATGTTCAAGTATAAAAAAGTTGTACTAAAATACATTTTACTTTTTCGCAATAGCTTGCAGCATTTACGATAAAAATTATAAAATTAATTTTGTATGCAAAAAATTCACTACATCTCTCAATGCATAATAGAATATCAGTGACAAATGGATTACTATGGAGCAAAGACAATAATTTCCGAGCAAATAGACAACTTAAAAATTTGTTATGATATTTCTTAAAAACTGAAAGATTGGTAATTACTGCCGTTATTCTATGTATAGTTCATTTTCTTCAATTTTGTACAACTTATATAATAATAAAAATTAATATTATTCGTAGCATTTATCAAATTGAAATTCATATACTCATATACATGCTATAACGAACAATTCACAATTTATTTTATAAATAATATTTCTTTTAATATGTAAAATGAAAAATTTCATTACGGCAATATAATTTACAAATAAATTAAGTGTTAAACAAATTTGAAGAGTAAATTACAATATATTGAATTATGATTATATTCACAATCCTTTCCGGATGATAAAGATGGCAGAATTTACCTACAAATAAATTATGAGAAATCTATTTATTTCTCCTTCAACAGAGAAAAAAATGAAAAGGAGCTCCTTATTGGAGGGTAAAAACATCATACTTGGTGCCTTCTAATTATTTTATACAAATATTTTGTGACATTAATTAAATATAAATATCATAGAAAAAATAAGTAGTTGGCTCATTCTTTTTCACATAAAAAATTAATAGGCGCGCGCCTTGGCGCGCGCAAGACTACTAGTATACATATAAATTACTAATAATATATTTACTGTGTGAGTTAATACTTCTAAGCAAAATATTTTTCCCAAGCTCGTTACAAAATATTAGAAATCTTCAGTAAGAGATTAGTTAAAAAAATGTTAAGTAATTATTTATTATAATTTCTTAGCTGGCCACGTTTTTCTCAGAGAAACCGCTTGACCGAGAGTTTGTCAGAAAAATCTAAGCTGTTCCGTAGCTCACTTGACTAACACTTGCGCTAGATTTAGGTTTTAGGACAGGTTTTAGGTAGTTAGGTAGGGTTCGATTCCCCAGCGGGGGCGATTTTTCAAAGCGTTTGAGCGTGCGATTATGTGTGTAAGTCTCTGTGGATGCAATTGTTAAGAATAATCGTAAAGTAAGTGCAGTAATAATCATATATAAAATAATTTTTTCCTTTTCAAATCGATCGACGTTTCACATCATTTTTGTTGTCGAAAGTTTCGAGCTCATCTATTTATAAATCGTGTTAGAATGCGTGCAGAGCATATATACATATACGTATATGCGTTACAATGCGAAATCGGCAAAGTTACTCTTCACAGAAGTAAGGCATACTACACGAAATAGTAACTCTTATTCTCCTGAGTGTGGACCGGTTACCAACTGGTGCAGTGCATCCTACTATTTGAAATTGTTCAACCTTCTCTTTTAAGAAGTCAGTTTAAATAACCTGAATGCGAAATAGTAATTTTAACAAAATTCACCGACGAAAAGCTGCGGTTCAATTTAAAATAGTTAGAGCTGCTGGTTCACAGAGTTTTTTTAACGATCCACTTTTTTCCGTGAAAGGAATAGAATTATTACTTTCAATTTCATGTGTAAATTTAAGTCTTGGATGATAAGAATTGAATTGATTTATAACATAAAGTAATTTATGTGACTCCGGTGCATTAACGCGTTTTTATGCGACAGCGTAGAGTATCGTAATGTTGTACATTACGATACTGCGGACGATCACTCTTCACATTACACTCCGCTGTATCGTAATGTACTACATTACGATACTGTGCGCTGTCGCAGCAAAACTTGTAAATGCACCGTCGCCACATAAAATAATATATGCGCCAATGAGCACAATTCGGGACTTCACGTGACTCGCTTACAATGCTCGTAGGACTTATCTCGCCTCGGCTTCGCCTCGGCTTCGATCGTCCTACGAGCATTGCCGCTTGTCGCGTAAAGACCCTCATTATGCGCCTCGGCGCATAATATACTATTATCTTTCGGTAATATAATAAAAGTATCATCAACGTATCTAAAATATGTGTGTAAAGAAAAATTTAAATTTTTTATGACATTTGATTCTAAGTCTTGCATAACTAAATCAGCTAGGGTTGGAGAAATGGGAGAACCCATAGGTGTTCCAAATATTTGTCTGTAAAAATTGTTATTAAATTTAAATATTTTTTGTTCCATTAAAAATTGTATTCCTTCTTCAAATTTATCAAGAGGTAAATCTGTATAGTTTTTTATATTAATCCATCTACTTAAAATAAAAAAGCAATATTAATATATAATAGTTTAACTGAAAAAGAAGAGTTAGAAGGTAAATATAGTAATTACAATTTTTAACCTCACTTTTTTACTCAAGTAATATTTAATTCAAACCAAATTTATTTCATAAAATTTATAGAGAGATGGATGATGAGAAACAGGAACCTTTAAATCTAAGATGTGGTTAAACTTCGGTACTCAACAAATTTTATTGTACTGATGAGGAAAACGTTAGTTTTCGAAACGTCAACACCTTTACATATGATGGAATAAAGGATCCAACAAGGAATTCTTTTTTGGTCTGAACTATGTGATTCACCACCATTAATATTATATATATTTATAAATTTATATCACTCAGACAAACAACATCACTTAAACATCTTTTCTAATTTAAATATTTTAATAATTTTATTTGGGTTCGTGCTTTTTACAATCAAATTACACGACCTTTGATTTGATATGCATTACAGCAAAATGTTTTATTTGATCAATGATGTCAGCTTTCCATTTTTCGCTAAGCAGAGTCAGGCCAGAAGTTAAAATGTCATTTAAAATTCCACCTCCTGTAAATTTAATCTCGTATTTTCCCACTTGTGTTACCCTCAGATATTCAAAAGTAGTTTTGCAAGGATTCTCGTCATAGTCAACTGCAATTTTCACTCCCATCCCACGCCCTTAACTTTAACGGATATGCTGCCACTTACAGTATTCACGTCTGTTAACTGAAAACCCTGGAAAACCATTTTGTGAGGAAGGATAAAATATATAATATTTTTTTTCTCGAATTTCTCTGCCTTCGCCCCCCAGTTTTGTTCGAATGCCAAAAAAAAAAAAATCTTCTCCAAATTTGAGAAAAATCGGTTAATATTTAGGGGTGGCGCAAAGACTATGAAGTTTCCCATTGCTTTAACATGGGAAAAAGTCAGCTTTTTGTAAATATAATCTTTAAACCTGATAATATGTTACAAATAATTCCATGTCTTAGTATATTGTTCAAAATTTGTCAGAGAATAAGAATCAATCATAGATTTTGAGGTTGAATAATTTTAAGCCACTCTTATGGGTCCCCAAAGAAAACCCCATAAGTGACAAATGTGAATTTTACGTAATATTGCGGTTTATTGACGTTTTTTGAAAGTTTTTTTTACATAAATAATCATTGATCAGTAATTTAAGGATACCCAGTCATTTTTTAACTAATATTCAATTGTTTAAACAATTTAAATTTGTTTCAATATTTGTTTTTTTTCAGCTAACTCGCGAAATGAACGTATTTTCTAGACATTATGAGTTATTTAATCAGTAATAACAATAAAATAATTTGTTTAAATAATTTCACAATTATTTGAATAATACGTATTTGTTCAAGCATATATTGTACCTAAAAAAATCAGGAGAAACATTTTCTCACTAAATTTTCGACAAATCTTAATATTTTTGAGTACTAATTTATTTATTATGAATACTCGTAAATGTTTAAACAAATTAAAAACTTTTAAACAATTTTTTTGTTTACATTTTTTTGTTGCTATTTTCCTACGATTATTATCCATAATAAACAAATTAGTACTTAAAAATAATAAAATTTGTTGAAAATTTAGTGAGATAAAATGTTTCTCCTGCTTTTTTTAGGTAAAATATATGATTGAACAAATACGTATTATTTAAATAATTGTCAAATTATTTGAACAAATTGTTTTATTGTTATTATTGATTAAATAACTCATAAAGTCTAGAAAATACGTTCATTTCGCGAGTTAACTGAAAAAAAATTTAAACAAATTAAAATTAATGTATAGAATTCCTGAAAATAAAAACAAGAATCCAACGACCAAATGTGGACAACCACCATAAAATGCTCCTATTGTAATTTGAAAAAAAAACTCCTTTTTTCTCGGACAAAAAATAAAAAAGAGGAAAGAAAATTGAGAAGGCAACCATCCAATTCCCCTTCCTTCTCTCTTTTTTTTTTATTTCTTTTCGGAATTGGATGGTTGCCTTCTCATTTTTCTTTCCTCTTTTTTATTGTTTGTCCGAGAAAAAAGGATTTTTTTTTCAAATTACAGATCAGAAACAATTTGCATTCAAGAAACCGCAAAAAATCATAATTAGCGCCAAAAACTCGCGAAACCCATTTTTTCACTTATGGGGTTCTTTGGGACCCTATAAAACAGACTTATGAGGGTAATATTTCAAAAGTAATATTTTATTCGTATTCTATGGCTAATTTAAAAAATAAATGTTGAGTTTCAACTTGATTCACCTAATATTGACGATTCTGAATAAAATTTACAAAAAAGGCTTTTTCTTATGGGAAATACGTGTTAAACTTCATGGGGCTAACCGCCTCTAAATATAATTTCTTTAAAAAAAATGATTTCATTTTTTTTGTGGCTTCGAACACATTTTCGGACGATATGCATGAAAATTCAAAAACAAAAATTTGGACCACCCTAATAGACACCCCTGTGTCTATTGCATTTTCAACTCGATTGATGAATTTTTAACCAAATAGTTGAATTTTCAACTAAAAAATATCAAACTTCAAAATAAAAATATCAAACAACCAAAAAAAAAAACGAATTTTCAGAAAATAGTTGAATTTTCAACTAAAGTGACAACTTTTGAATAAAAATAATAGATCTTCAACCAAAAAATGAATTATTAACAAAAGATTTTCATTTTTAACCAAGTAGTTTAATTTTCAACAAAAAAGATGAATTTTCCACTAAATTGATGAATCTTTAACTGGAATAGTTTAATTTTCAACCAAGAAGATTAATTTTTGACCAAAAATACGAATTTTTAACAAAATACATGAATTTACAACTAAAAAATATGTTTATTTGTTTATACTCTCTCCCTTTTACGGGTTTGAGAGTCTTTATTTTCTACATATCGTCTTAAATTATCATTCTTATTTCTAAACGCTTGCGACTTTTCCCTCGGCTTCCATTTCCTCTTACCACTATCAATCTCAAAATTGGACTCTATTCCGCAATACTACTTCGTAATTCTCCTTCTGTAGGAATCAAACCCCCCCCCCTGCCCTTGCGCAACCCGCTCTCTCACTCAGATCTTCCAGCTTCTTCATCCATTCCTCCCCATGACCATTTTCATTCTGAATCCCTTTCATTCTCTCTTCTATACTCTCCCCTCCCACTTCGTCACATGTACACCTCTCTAACACATGCAACCACGTGTCCTGCTTATACCAACATACTCTGCACAGATTCTCCTCTTCATTCATCCAATATCTACATGCACTTACACCCTCTCCCATTCTGAATCTTACCACTCTATTCCATTTACTCTCCTTTTTAATCTTTTTCAGGTACTCTGATTCCCCCTGCCTCTGAACCATTCTATACCAGCCGTTGTACCTTGAATCTGCGATTTTTTCCCATCTTTCCTCCTCTTGCCTTGCCTTCTCATCTCTTCCTCTATTTCCTCCCGCTCTCTACCCTCACTTGCATACCACATTCAAACCTAATTTCATATCTCTCATCCTCCCATTTTGAAAGTCTCATGTTACCCCTCCTCTCTTTATCCCTAACTTCCCGAGCACATGCTTTTGTAATTTTGATTCTCTCTCCCCTTATTAGTTTCTCTTCTAAGTTCCGGGCTCTTTTCACTTGCCTGAGCACCGTTTTTTCTCGTCTTATTAATTCCCTCAGCATATAGCCTGGGCAGCTCCAACTCACTCCCATAAACCATATCAAAAATCTCTAATGTAAACTTTCCACTCTCTTATGTTCTTTCCATCCCCAAATTTCCACTCCATAGTTTAACACTGACCATACTAACACATTAAACATCCACGCTCTCTTCTTTCAGTCGTCCTTGAACTTTCTTCTTTCTATAACCCATACTTGTCCCATTACTTTACTCGCGCATTCTAATCTCTTTCTGACCTGCAGCTCGCTTCCTCCTCTCGTTTTGAACCAAAATCCTAGGTAGCAAAACTCCTCAACCAACTCCACCACCACGCTACTTATCTTCCATTCGTATTCTAATCTCCCCTTTTTATTTCTGAAATACATCATCTTAGTCTTGTTCACATTCACTGTTAAATCCTTTTCTCTCACATAGTCTTCGAACACTCTCATAATGAGATTCATACCTCTTTCATCATCCGCTACTAGTACTACATCATCTGCATTTGCCAGTGAATACACTTTGTTTGTTCCTAATATTGTTCCCCCTTTATCTTTCCTCTCCAACTTCTCCTCTAAATCTGCCAGAAGAATAATAAACAGGAGTGGGCTCAATGGTCACCCTTGCCTGAGCCACCTTCCTCTCCAGAATTCATCTCCTATCTTCCCCCTTATCTTAGTTTCCACAAATATTTCGTTTATCCTCTCTATTAGACCTTCATCCACTCATCTATCTTTCATGGCTGCCCATAACACCCTCCTGTTAACTGAGTCAAATGCTGCGTTGAAATCAACAAACAGTGCGACTAGTTTCCCTTTCTTTCGCCCTAGGTTTATCTGTGGTTCCCATCCCTTTTCTGAAACACGTTTGGTTGTGTGGTATACTTCCCTTTTCTTCCACCTGTCTTTCCAACCTCCTTCTAAGCACTTCCGCATAAATTTTATATCCCACTGACATGAGTGTGATACCTCGATATTCCTCCACCCTTCTACCCTCTTCTTTCCTAATCAACGGTACTACCAGCCCTGTCTTCTATTCCTCCGGCCACCCTTCTCCTTTCCATACCTTGTGGCAAATCCTCTACATCTCTTCTCTCACTCCTAATCCTCCATATTTTAGTGCTTCATTTTCCAATCCATCTTCCCCTGTTGCCTTGTTTCTTTTCAACCCTGCAATCGCCTCATTCACCTCTTCCCTACTAATCTCATTTTCTCTGTCCTCGACCCCCTCTACCACTTTTCTTCCTTCTCCCTTTACCCTATTTTCCACACCTCCTAACAGACCCTTCAAGTACTTCGTCCACTCTTTCATTCCTATTTCTTCATTTATGCCCTTCCTTCCTCCTCTTTCCCTGTTTATCACTTCCCATTCCCTCGCTTCCTTTACCGCTTTTTCTACCTCTTCCATGTAACTCTCTTTCTCCTTCTGTCTTTTCTGGTTTATCATTCTTTTGTTCTCTCTCTTTCTCCTGTCGAGTTTTCCTTCTTCCATTTCCCCTTTCCTCCATTTTCTTACAATTTCCTTCATCCTATCTTTAATGTCCCTGCATTTATCGTCCCACCAACCTCTCCTAAACCCCTCTTCTTCTTCTCTCGGTATCACCTCTTCCCTTACCTTATCAATCACTCCTCTGAGTTTTTCTAGCAGCGTGTCTACTGCTTCCTCTTCCCAAACCCCTATCTCCTGGTTTTCTATTCTTTCTCTAAATTCTCTGAACCCTCTTCCCCCTACCACGCTTTGGGCCACCACGTCTCATTGTCGCAATCACCGGAAAGTTTTCTGAGCCTATCACGTTGACCAATTCCATTCTAACCATCAGCTTCCTTATTCTTTCTTCTGCCAGAATGTAATCTATTACGGTGTCTTCTATACCCGCGTGCTTATATTCCCCTTCCCAATCCCCTCTGGTATTGCCGTTACAAATGAACCATCCCACCTCTCCCAACAAGTCCAGTAGACAACTACCCTCCCGATCTGTTTCCTTTTGTTTCGCGTTTCTTATGAACACCTCCTTTTCTCTATCCCATACCTCTCCCGCTTGTGGACACGGCATAACTGACATGCTGGTATACCCTTTTAATCGACCGTTAGTCGCAACTTCCTCGTCTGTTTCATTAAAAACTTCAAAACCCTTACACAAAACTCACCCTCTTATACTAATTTCTGTTGACAATGTGTGGCTACTTTTGCTCCTTCTCCCTTCACAACCTTTGAACTCCTACTTTCTACCTGACACCCAGTGTCCCAACGAAGCGAACCTAACCTCAAAATCAACTTTCGTAAATTTTTATATAATTTTTTTTTAATTCGCACTTTCTACCGCTCGCTTCATCCACATTTGCACTTTCACCCCAGGCTCCTTACTCACCACACCCTCACCGCACTCACTCAAGTCTTCACTTCTCCCGAGCCAAAAAATGAGCGCACTCGAAAAACACCATGTAACCTCTATCGGTACTGGGAACGGAAGCCAACTAAAAAATATAAATTTGCAACCGAAAGTCGAATACTTCAATTTTCAGTCCAAAAATTCTGTTTTATGACCCATGCATAATTTCAGGCCTCTTCGACGCCTATGAAGCGGGGCTAAAGCTCTACTTTTTAATCCCTAGGGACAGAAAAGTTACGTCAGAGGTGAATAATGAAAATTATACATCTATGAGCTCGCATTTTACGATTATCAGCCCACTCACCGTAAAAACTGTGAGGAAATTTTGGTTACAGTTAATAGAATTTTATGGTTATTTATGGAAAGTTACCATATATGAATGATCAAATTACCGTAAATTACCATAATTGACCGAAAATTTTCATAAATTTCCGAAAATTTATGGAAATTTTTAAAAGTGAATTTTTGGTAATATATGGTACATTACCATATTTACCGGTAAAATTACCAAAATTGACCGAAAATTTTCATAAATTTCCGGAAATTTATGAAAATTTTTTTCAATGAATTTTAGGTAATTTATGGTAAGTTACCATATTGACCTGTAAAATTACCATAAATTACCGAAGATTATGAAAATTTTTAAAAATGAATCTTTGGTAATGTATGGTAAGTTACCATATTTGCCTGTAAAATTATCATAAAAGACCGACAATTTCAATGAACTTCCGCAAATTTATAGACATTTTTAAATTGAATTTCCGGAAATTTATGGTAAGTTACCATAAATCACCTCTAAAATTACCGTAAATTACCAAAAATTTCCGACAATTTTTTATTGAATTTTTGATAATTTGGAATAAGTTAACATAAATTTCTCACTTCTTTATTAAAAATCTAATATGGACTGAAATCATGACCGTATTTCGAAAAAGGTCTGAAATCATCCATTTGTTATCAAAAATATCGTATGCGCCAAGGAGGAGAGGCACTTTTTCTCCTCCTAGGTGAATAATATACTATTTCAATCAAAACGATAAAAAAAATTAATTAATTAATTAATTAATAATTAAATTAATAATAATTATTATTTAATTTAATTTTTTTAATTTTAAACTAAACTGATAGAATATTTAACTGGATTAATTTAATTTTTAGGTAGAAGAATTATTTTAAACAAAAAAAAAACACGAATTTTCAACTAAATTCAACTAAAGTGATGAGTTTTTAAATCAAATAATGAATCTTTTACCAATAAATGAATTATTAACAAAATATTTTTATTTTTAACCAAGTACTTTAATTTTAAGCCAAAAAGATGAATTTTCAACTAAATTTATGAATCTTTAAATGGAATAGTTGAATTTTCAACCAAGAAGATTAATTTTCTACCAAAAAAGAAGAATTTTCAACAAAATGCATAAATTTTTAACTAAAAAAGATCAATTTTCAACCAAAAGTTGAATACTTACATTTTCTGTTAAAAAAATTAATTTTAAATCAAACAGATGAATTTTCCACAAAAATCATGGAATATGCCATTGGATTCGTTAAATTTTTATTCACAAGAATTATTTTAAACAAAAAAAGACACGAATTATCAACAAAAAAGTTGAATTTTCAACCAGAAAGATGAATTTCCAACTAAAATGATAAAATATTCAATTGAATGAGCTAGATTTTAAGTTAAAAAATTATTTTCAACCAAAAAGGAACAAATTTTCAACTAAAATTATGAATCTTTAACTGGTATTCTTTGATTTTCAACCGAGAAGATTAATGTTTGAAAAAAAAGACAACTAAAAAAGGTCCATTTCCAACCAAAAACTAAATACCTAAATTTTCAGTTTAAAAAATTAATTTTTAACCAAAGAGATGAATTTTCAAATACATGAATTTTCAAATAAAAAGGATTAATTTTCAACCAAAAATTGAATATTTAAATTTTTAGTTTAAAAAATTATTTTCAAACAAAAAAGCGTATTTTGAACATGATATTTCAATTCTCAACAAAAGATATGATTTTTTAATTAAACTAATGGATCTTCAACCAAAATATGAATTTTCAACAAAATATTTTATCTTTCAACCAAGTAGTTAAATTTTCAACCAAAAAGAAAAATTTGCAATTAAAATTATGAATCTTTAATTCGAATAGTTGAATTTTCAAACAAAATTATGAAATATTCAACTGAATTAGTTAGACTTTCAGTACAAAAAAATATTTTCAACAACAACAAAAAACGAATTTTGAACAAAACAGTTCAATTTTTAACCAAACAGATGAATTTTCATTCAAGTCATGAATGTTCAACCAAAATACGAATTTATAACAAAAGATTTTAACTTTCAACCAAGTAGTTCAATTTTAAAACAAAAATATGAATTTCGGACCAACAAATATAGTTAAAGTTTCAACTGGATCAGTTAAATTTTTATTTAAAAAAATTAATCTTTAATCAAAAAAAGTAATATTTTACAAAATAGTTCAATTTTTAACCAAAGAGATGAAGCTTCGACTTGAAAAGATAAATTTTCAAATAAGAATAGACTAATACAATTTTTAAATAAAAGAAATTATTTCCAACCAGAAAGGAAATGAATTTTCAACAAAACTGTTAAACAATTATGTATAAGATAAAATTGAATAATTTTAAACAGCTTTTGTCTAGAAAATATTTTTTTTTCTAACAAAAAGTATTGTTCCAAACACGTGATATGATAAAAGTTTATAGCAAATTAAATTTGTATTAGTAACACATTTTATCAGATAAGGGTTGGCCATACCTGTATAATAAAAGATTACCAATGAAGTTTTATGACCTGTAAAAATTTTATTGCAAAGGTTCGTACGAATTTTGAATATAAAATATGTGTTAGAAATTCTTTTAGTTTCCGAATCAAACAGTTCCAAATATCGATTTTATTTTTTATTCGAAATCAATTCATTCTATTTAAAATTAAGAGATAATCAATCACGACCTTCAAATTTTCAATTTTTTTATTTATTTTCTATAAGTGCAAAAATTACGTTGATGTCTGTAGAGATTGTGTAAATAATTAAGAATTAACAAAAGTTAATTTTGATCAAATTATGATTTTTTGAAAATTGAAAAAGGCTGTTTTAATTCGCTAATGCAACTTTTGTTTGAATTTTTTTTAAACTAAATTTTCGTTAGCATTATTCATTTATTTTTCATTTTCAACTAAAAAAATGTTGTCCACTTTTAATGATCAAATTTCAAGATTTTAGAGGGTTTTAAAGAACTGAAAGAACCAACTCAATATATATATATATATTTTTTTAAGTTTTTAACAGTAATAGTCAGATGTTTTACTTCAAGCGAATGACATATCATTGAATTTTTTTATTTTAATTCGTAATAATAGTTTCATTCAGCAATTTAAGAAACTCATTTTTTTGCGAATTTCCAAAACAACATAACTTGGTCAAAAATCATTTTTGTTCATATTTTATTTCTCATTATTAATGATCACTACAATCTTAACATAAAAAAATTCGTCATAAATTTTTCACTCACAGAAAAAAAAAATGTAAAAATGAAAAATGTACAGTCTTGTTATAGTAATGACAAAACAAATTGTAGACTCGTCAGTACAAAATTCTCTGAGTCGCAAACAAAAATTTTCAATCGTTTTTTTTTTTTAATCTTTTATTAAAATATACTAGAAAGAAGCAAAATAATATACTCTGAAAAGGAGAGCAACAATAACAATATAATTTAAAAAAAGCTGACTAAAAATAAAAGCGTGGGGTGTAAATATTGAACATTACATACATATGAGAAAGAAATCTTATTATTTACAACCCCGCTTTTATTTTCAGTCACCTCATTATTATTATATTATTATTACCACCCTCATTTTCAGAGTAAATTATTTTGTTTCTTTTTTAGTATATTTGAATAAACACTTACTAAAAAAAAATTATTCAAATTTTTTTCAATTCAAGCTTATATTTCATTAGGCGCCAAACCCCAATCTCCTTTTCATCTCAGAGAATTTCCTTCAGTTCATGTTGCTTATATTCTGCCTATTAAGAAAAACACTGGCAATATTCGATCAAAGTAGCTTTCTTTTTTTTCTCGCTTTCCTTTCAATTTTCTTCCAATCACACTGCAAAATAAGTATACAATCGAACTTCAATATCGAAACAGGAAGAATGAGCTTAAGAATGGAAGATAGGTAGGAGATGAACTACTTCAATCATTTACGTCGGATACCTACTTTTTGTTTAACTTTTTTTTCGCAGAATTGCAGCAAACAAAGAGAAAAGGAAAAAAATGTAGATAGTGAATGTGAATCCAAGCGATTCTGCTGTCTATTGACGTATGTATTCATCATTTATCCACAAACGAACTTTTCGCACCAATGACCAAGTTGACCTCCCTATTCAGTCAGAGCAGATTATGCACAAAATGCAGTCTGCGTTTGATGCTGCGAACGCATTTCACATTGTTAGGCTCTATTTCAGAACTTTGCAAACATATTAGATTTTATGTCCAAAAACATTATTTTCCTTTTTTAAGAAGAAAATTAGAAACACAATATTAACAAGTCAATCTGTGCAAAAATTTATTTTTGAAACAAAAAGGCTAAGAAACATTGTGAATCCAAAAATCAGTTACAAACAACAACTTTGTAATCGGCTTATTAGAAACAAGTATATAACAAGAGGAAAAAAGAGGGAGAGAATTAGGAAAGATACAACCAAGCCATCCTCACTCTCTTATCCTTTCTCTTTCTCCGTCTTTTTTATACTACTTTTGGGACCAACATGTTTCGAGATCACTTTAGATCTCCTCATGAGGGTATAATTTTATCGGATACTACGAACACATATTTCTAACTTATGCTTAATATTAGTAATGTATGTACATATGAGACTGAAGTTTCTTATCGTACTGTTATTTAGATTATTTTTTATTTTTGGATGAATTTTTCACTTTTAATTTTCGGTATAAGTGTCAGTCCTTAATATTTCAGAAACCTTTCATGCACTTTAATACTTCTTTTAATTGCCAATGAACAGAACATTAAAATACAAAAATTTCAAAAGTTTCCTGTAAAAATTCGATAAAACTATCAAAGGTTTTGTTATATCTTGAAAGGTCTATTTTCAAATTGATTGCATTATTGCCCTCTCTCTTTATGTATAACATTTCCATGAATTTCCTTTTTCTTTGGTTCCTTTCATTATATAGTACTCTTGCACTGTCCCAATCGAACTCATGGCCATGTGTGAGCCTATGTTTTGACAGCACAATGATATTTCTGATTCCTATGAAAATTATTTTGATGTTCATCTCTCCTTATTCTTAGTGATCTCCTTGTTTGGCCTATATATACTGCCTTGCAACTCCTACATTTTATTTTGTAAGCTACATTTTATTTTTCTAGTTTGTCACGTACATCTTTTCCCAATTTAACAGTTCTGTTACTTTTGAATGGAATTCTATAGATTGAATGTAATCCCATTTTTCCTAGTAAAGATCTCAAGGATTTTGAAATTTTATCGAAATAAGGTAAAACAACCATGTTATCCTTAATATAAAATCTCTCAACGATATTGTCGTTTTCGATTCTGACGATTTTCGAGAGTGACGCTGGTAACGTTTGCTTGCTGTAGGCCGCTCATATTCAACAGTAGTGTGTGTCTGTGTGTGCTACTGCATTTGAAATCAGTGATGCTAACTGAGTCGCCTTTATCTGCGCATGTTTGAATTGTAATATGGTTGATTGGCTGTAGTACGCGCCTGTATTTGAATTCCCAATGAGGACGTGAACTAGAACCAATAAGCGCCATTCAGTCGAAGCATGCGCATGTGAAGGTGGTCTTTTCGGGATCACTGTGGGAAACAGTAATCGAATCGAGTCGTAGTTCGAGTTCGATAATACGTCACGTGTTTTTTCGTATTTGGTAATGCGCGGCTCAGTGCTGCCAACTGTTGCACGGTAAAGTCCGTAAAGGAGTAATGAACCATAACCTCAATTGTGATGGTAGTCTGTTTTTAAACTTTTTACGCAAGCAAGAAATTTTCAAAGTATTCACTTTTACGCTCTGTAACTGTGATTTCTATTATAATTTAATTATAGTTATCATATTAAATATCATTTGTGAAACTCGTGTACGTTTGGGTTCTACTTTCCCTATAGGATTGAAATCTCCATTTCCTTATAGTGACACATTCGTATAATTATTTTTTTTCGGTTTGAATAGAAGTATGTCAGAGATCTGTGTATGCCCACAGATCAAAAATTTTATAATTTAAAAAGATGTTCAAATTAAGCATTTTTACGCTCTTAATAAGCACTCCTATTAAAAAAAAAACACCGATACTTTAAGGAATTGATTTTGATCATTTGAAGGGATTTCAAAGAAGTTCACAGACTATAAGGTATTTCTTTTATCCAAGGAATTTTCAAGATCTTCAAACAATTGCAAGGAATTTCAAAAGATTTCAAAGAATTTTAAATATTTTGAGGTATTATAAAATATTTTGAGGAATTTTTAATTGATTTCACTAACTTAATAGGATTTAGAAAATTTCAATTGATTCTAGAAGATTTCAAATTGATATATTGTAGGAAAATATTTCAAAGAATTTCAGTAGGTTCCAAGGAATTTTTTATTTATTTTAATAATTTGAAGGAATTTTGAAAGACTGGGAATATTTTAGGGCATTTGAAAAGAATCTAAAGCATTTGAACGAGATGTCAATAATTTTAATGAATGCCAACAGATTTTAAAGGGTTTGAAATATTTTAGGATATTTTAACAGATTTCAAGGAATTTTCAACCGATTTTAGTAATTTAATTTATTCAGAAGGATTTTTTAAGGATGTTTTCAAGATTAGGAATATTTTAGGGTATTTCAAAAGAATTCAAGGTATTTCCAAGAGATTTCAACAATTTGAAGGAATTTAAAAAAAATGTAAAGAATCTGAAAACGTTTAGAGGTTTCTTGAAGATTCCAAGGATTTTTCATTTGATGTCAATACTTTAATTGATTTCAGAGGACTTGCAATATTCTAGAGTAATTTAAAAGATTCCAAGGCATTTTGGAAAGCTTCAAAAAGTTTAAAGTGATTTTCAAAGTTTTGAAAGGCCTTGCAATATTTTGGGGAATTTCTAATGACTCCAAGGAATTTTTTTATTTTAATAATTTGAAGGAATTTCAAAGGATTTGAAATATTTTAGGCTATTTTTCAAATTTTCATTTGAATTTGAAGAGATTAAAAAATTTTCAAGAATCCAATGAATTTTGAATTTGTTTCAGTAATTGATTTCAGAGGATTTAAAATATTTTTTTAATTTTCCTTTGATTTTAAAGAGATTTAAAAAGTTTCAGGGAATTTTAAGAAAGTTTTGGGGACTTGAAAACTTTTAGATTATTCTAAAAGATTCCTAGGAGTTTTCAATTGATTTCAGTAATTCAATTGATTTCAGAGGATTGGAAATATTTGAGAGTACTTTAGAAGATTTCAAGGCATTTTCGAAAGCTTTAAAAAGTTTCAAATTTCAAGTAATTTGAAAATAATCAGAATAAATATGTAAGGAATTTGAAAAGACTCCAAGGCATTTCCAAGAGATTTAAATAATTTTGAGGAATTTCAAAAAATGGTAAAGGATTTGAGAACTTTAAGAGTATTTTAAAAGATGTCAAGACATTTTCGTAAGCTTTAAAAAGTTTCAAGTGATTTTTAAAGAATCAAAGGATTTCAATAATTCGAAAGAGTTTCAAAGGATTGGAAATATTTTAGGGTGCTTTTAAAAATTGCAAGGGATTTTGAAGAGTTTAACAAATTTCAAGGAATTCAAAAATATTGTGAAGAATTTTAAATATCTTAGGGTATTTTGAAAGATCCTTGAAATTTTTTCATTGATTTCAGTAATTTAATGTTACTCATAGGATTTGAGTTATTTTATGGTATTTTAAAAGATCTAAAGCATTTTCAAGAGCTTTAAAATGTTTCAATTGATTTCCAAAGGTTTGAAAGGATTTGAAAACTTTAACAGTATTTCAAAAGATATCTAAGGAATATTCAATTGGTTTCAGAGGATTTGAAATATTTTAGAGTATTTAGAAAGATTGTAAAGCATTTTCAAGAGATTTGAAAAAATTTGCATGGGGTATTGTATCAAAGAGTTTTCTTAAATTTCGAAAATATAGATCGATTTAATAGGACCTGTGCCAGGTTTTATGGTATATCAAAAGATTTCAAGGAATTTCCAATTTATTTCGGTAACCTGATAGGATTTGAAATGGTTTAAAATGTTATGAAGTATTTTTAAAGACTTTAATGAACTTTCAGGATATTATTAATTTTTTAAGGAATTTAAAGGCTTTGAATGACTTTAGGAGGAATGAACAAATTTTTCTGGGATTTTGAAGAATTTGTTTAAAACTTCGGAATATATGAAACTATTTCATAAGACTTGCGAGGTTTCAATATATTTTAGAATATTTAAATGAACTTTATGAGATTTCCGAAGATTTCAATGCTACGTACATCATCCTGTAGTGCCTTCTAATTATTTTTTACAAATATTTTGTAAAAATAATTAAATATGAATAACATAGAAAAAATAAGTATTTGGTTTATTCTTTTTCATACAAAAAATTAATAGGCGCGCGCCTTGGCGCGCGCAAGACTACTAGTCCTTAATATAAAATCTCTAAACGATATTGTCGTTTTAGATTCTGACGATTTTCGAGAGTAACACGGTGGTAACGTTTGCTTGCTGTAGGCCGCTCATATTCAACAGTAGTGTGTGTCTGTGTGTGGTGCTGCATTTGAAATCAGTGATGCTGACTGAGTCGCCTTTATATGCGCATGTTTGAATTGTAATATAGTTGATTGGCTGTAGTACGCGTCCGTATTTGAATTCCCAATGAGGATGCGAACTAGAACCAATAAGCGCCATTCTATCGAAGCATGCGCATGTCAAGGTGGTCTTTTCGGGATCACTTAGTTCGAGTTCGATAATAATACGTCACGTGTTTTTTCGTATTTGGTAATGCGCGGCTCAGTGTTGCCAACCGTTGCACGGTAAAGTCTGTAAAAGAAGTAATGAACCATAACCTCAATTGTGATGGTAGTCTGTTTTTAAACTGTTTACGCAAACAAGAAATTTTCAAGTTAATCATTTTTACGCTCTGTAACTGTGATTACTATCATGATTTAATTATATTTATCATATTAAATATCATTTGTGAAACTCGTGTATGTTTCAGTTCTACTTTCCCTATAGGATTGAAATCTCCATTTCCTTATAGTGACACATTCGAATAATTATTTTTTTTCGGTTTGAATAGAAGTATGTCAGAGATCTGTGTATGTTTACAGATCAAAAATTTTATAATTTAAGAAGATGTTCAAATTAAGAATTTTTAAGCTCTCAATGAGCACTGCTATTAAAAAAACACCGATACTTTAAGAAATTGATTTTGATAATTTGAAGGGATTTTAAAGAATAAGTTCAAAGACTATAAGGTATTTTTTTTATCCAAAAGGAATTTTCAAGATCTTCAAACAATTGCAAGGAATTTCAAAAGATTTCAAAGAATTTGGAATATTTTGACTTATTATAAAATATTTTAAAGAATTTTTAATTGATTTCACTAACTTAATAGGATATCAGAGGATTTAACAAATTTCAATTGATTCTAAAAGATTTAATATTGATATATTGTGGGAAAATATTTCAAACAATTTCAGTAGATTCCGAAGAATTTTTTATTTATTTTGATAATTTGAAGGAATTTAAAAAAAAGACTGGGAATATTTTAGGGCATTTGAAAAGAATCCAAAGCATTTGAAAGAGATGTCAATAATTTCAATGAATGCCAACAGATTTTAAAGGGTTTGAAATATTTTAGGATATTTTAACAGATTTCAAGGAATTTTCAACCGATTTTAGTAATTTAATTGATTCAAAAGGATTTTTTAAGGAATTTTTCAAGATTGGGAATATTTTAGGGTATTTCAAAAGAATCCAAGGTATTTCCAAGAGATTTAAACCATTTGAAGGGATTTCAAAAATATGTAAAGAATTTGGAAACTTTTAGAGGTTTCTTGAAGATTCCAAGGATTTTTCATTTGATTTCAGTACTTTAATTGATTTCAGAGGATTTGCAATATTCTGGAGTAATTTAAAAGATTCCAAGGAATTTTTTTTTTATTTTGATAATTTGAAGGAATTTGAAAAAAAAGACTGGAAATATTTTTGGGCATTTGAAAAGAATCCAAAGCATTTGAAAGAGATGTCAATAATTTCAATGAATGCCAACAGATTTTAAAGGGGTTGAAATATTTTAGGATATTTGAAAAGACTCCAAGGCATTTCCAAGAGATTTCAATAATTTTGAGGAATTTAAAAAATGGTCAAGTATTTGAGAACTTTAAGAGTATTTTAAAAGATGTCAAGACATTTTCGTAAGCTTTAAAAAGTTTCAAGTGATTTTTAAAGATTTAAAGGATTTCAATAATTTGAAAGAGTTTCAAAGGATTGGAAATAATTTATGGTGCTTTTAAAAATTGCAAGGGATTTTGAAGAGTTGAAAAAATTTCAAGGAGTTCTAAAATATTGTGAAGGATTTTAAATATCTTAGGGTATTTTGAAAGATAGTATGAATTTTTGAATTGATTTCAGTAATTTAATGTTACTCATAGGATTTGAATTATTTTATGGTATTTTAGAAGATCTAAAGCATTTTCAAGAGATTTGACAAAATTTGCATGGGGTATTGTATCGAAGAGTTTTCTAAAATTTCGAAAATATAGATCGATTTAATAGGACCTATGCCAGGTTTTAGGGTATATCAAAAGATTTCAAGCAATTTTGAATTTATTTCGGTAACCTAATAGGATTTGAAATGATTTAAAATATTATAAACTATTTTTAAAGAATTTAATGCACTTTCAAGATATTATTAATTTTTTATGGAATTTGAAAGGCTTTGAATGACTTTAAGAGGAATGAACAAATTTTTCTGAGAGTTTAAAGAATTTGTTTACAACTTTGGAATATATGAAACTATTTCATAGGACTTGCGAGGTTTCAATATATTTTAGAATATTTAAATTAATTTTATGCGATTTCCGAAGATTTCAATGATTTTAATGGATTTTAAAAGCTCCCAAGGTATTTTCAAAAATTTTCCAGGATTCAAGAAAATACTTTAAAATTTCATATAATTTCACGGGATTTTATAATATTTCACTGTACTTTAAGAAATTCATTAACAAGAAGTGAGGGGTTTTTTAGGTTTTCACAGATTTGTAGAGATTTTCAAATATGTTTTGCAATTAATTTGAATTTACCCCGAATTGTTACTCATTCATTCAGAATTATTTTATTATGTCTTTCGAATTTTGTTGATTTACCTGAATTTTTTTGAATTAAATCAATAATTCTATTCTGTTCAATGGATATTTTTTTCAGTTTGTGTTTAATTCGTCTTGAAGTGTTTTAACCTCATTTTGAATTCTTCAACATTCAATAAAATTCTTTTGAATTCCCTTGTATTTTTCCAAAATCATTTTAAAAGTACTAAAATTAATTACATTTTTTGGAGTTTCAAATTTTTTCCAATTTATTTCCATGTTTTAAATTTTAACTTTAATTCTTTGAAGTTTTATGAATTGAATTTTTCGAAATGCTTTCAAATCCAAAAGAACATCAGTCACACTATTGATGCACATATTTACTTTAAGTCACTTTTTGGATTAGAAATGAATCTTGCTGCAAAAAACGTCGAATTAAAAATTATTGCTGCGCACTCCCGAGATATTCTCTGGACATCTGCTTTTAGACAACTTTGCATTCAAAATACAATACTTTCGAATAATTTTCAATCCGACGTTTTTTGTAGGGCAATTTCTCTGCTTTTTTTCACTATTGACACTATTTGACACTTTTTTCAAGCGATGACGCTGTTTTGCTACTATTTTGAAAAAAAAGACACTATTTTCCAATTAAAAACACGAATTTATCAACCACTATAGATTTTTTGAAGAATAAAAAATTGACAGATTTTCGCAGAAGGAAAAAAAATATATTGTTTGAAAAGTTTTTGTTTAATTTAGTTTTTAATAAGAAAGATACTGTAACGTTTATAAAGGCCTGGAAAGTTCTATCGACAGGATAATTTTCTTCTTATAATAAAAGAATTTAATCATTTTTACGTAAACAACAGATACGATAAAAATGTTCATGTATAAAAAAGTTATACTAAAATACATTTTACTTTTTCGTAATAACGTGCATCATTTATGATAAAAATTAAAAAATTAATTTTTCATGAAAAAAATTCACCACATCTCTCAATGCATAATAAAATATTAGTGGCGAATGGATTACTATAGAATATAAACAGCAATAATTGCGGAGCAAATAGACCATTTAAAAATTTGTTATCATATTTCTTGAAAACTGAAAGATTGGTAATTACTGCCACTATTCTATGTATCATTCATATTTTTAAACTTTGTAAAGCTTATATAATAATGAAAATTAATATTATTCGCAGTATTTATCTATTTGAAATTTATGTGCTCATATACATGTTAAAACGAATAATTCACAATTTATTTTATAAATAACATTTCTTTTAATTTATCAAATAAAAAATGTATTACGCCAATATAATTTATAAATAAGTTAAGTGTTAAACAAATTTAAGAGCTGATTATAATAAATTGAATTATAATTATATTCACAATTTTTTCAAGATGATAACGGTGACAGAATTTACCTACAAATAAATTATGAGAAATCCATTACTCCTTTAGCTTCAACATCATCCTGTAGTGCCTTCTAATTATTTTTTACGAATATTTTGTAACATTAATTAAATATAAATAACATAGAAAAAATAAGTATTTGGTTTATTCTTTTTCATAAGAGAAATTAGTAGGCGCGCGCCTTGGCGCGCGCACGACTACTAGTATCTATCAAATTCTCTTGTCTCAGTGTTATTTAAAACGTTCTCTTTCTGATATATCTGATGAATGCTGTTGTTTATAGTTTCTTCAATGAACAAGGGTGGATAATGGTTCAAAAAAGGATCTTTTTGCATAAATAAATATTTTCTTTATGGAAACTTTGATGTGATAATTTTATAGCCCTGTCAAGCATATTTTTAATAATCGCAATTTTCATTTGTATTGGGTGATTTGACAAGAAGCTCAAAGTTTGTCCTGAAAATGATGGTTTTCTGTACCAATCCGTTATAATTCTACCATCCTCTGTTTTAATCAGAGTTAAATCTAAAAAATTCAGCTTATTTTCTTTTTCTAATTCTAAAGTGAATTGTAATCTAGGATGTATACTATTGAAGGCATCTAAAAGTATATTGATTTACTTGCTTCTACACAAAGAACAGAATGATCAACATATCTCACATAGAAAAGGCATTGCAATCCTACTTTTTCTAATTTGTCGTTAACTAAATTTTCCATTTTTTTGAAAACTGTATTTTCTAAATCTTCCATGACTATTTCTGCCAAAATAGGTAAGAGAACAGATCCTATTGGTGTTCCAAATTTTTTTTTATAAAATTTTCCATCAAATTGAAAATAAATCGAATGAAAAACCAAATCGATTGCTTCAATGAACTTTTTAAATGGAATTTTAGTGTGTATCTTTATGTATTTCCATCTTTTTTCAATCGATTCTTTAACTTTATCTAAAGGAATTTTCGGCAACATAGCAATTACATCAAAAGAAGCTAGGATGTAATCATGAGGAATTGTAACTCCTTCAATGAGTTCAGGAAATACTGTACTATTTTTTACTGTGTTATTTGAAATTTTAATTGATTTTTTAATGATGTTACTGAGTAATTCTTCTAATTTTCTTATCGAAGAACCTATTGTTGAAATTACCGGTCTTAATGCATAATCAACTTTGTGTGCTTTAATCAGACCATAAGATAAGGAGAGAACTGAATTTACAGTATCTATGTCACTTTTATTTGTGTTCCCAAGATATCCATTCAATCTAAATTTATTTAAAATCTTAAAAGTAGATTTTTGTAATTTTTTCAGAGGGTTATTTTCAGTTATTTCAAAACTATCTCTGTCTTCAAGAATTGTCATCATTTTTTTGTTATATTCGCTTTTCGAAATTGCTATTGTAATATTACCTTTATCTGCACATGTTATCAGGAGATCAGGATTTTTCTTTAAAAATTCATTCGTTAATTTATAGCCTTCAATTCTTTGTCCATAATTGAAAATAATTTGTTATTTCCAATAAAATCTTCAGATAATCCTGATAGTTTGGATCTGAATTCTTGTAATTTATTACTTTGAATTTTGTGAATATTTATCTCTACATCTTCTACAACTTCTAATAGTTGGACAAACTTTTTTCCCCCAAATTTGTTACTGAATGTTTCTTAGCCTTTTTGTTTCAAAAATAAATTTTTGCACAGATTGACTTGTTAATATTGTGTTTCTAATTTTCTTCATAAAAATTTAACAACAGAGACATTAAGCCATAGACCTAGATATTGTTTCTCTTGAGTTCGGATTTAATTGCCGTCCTCAGAGAATCGGTTTCTTTGTCAACTCTCAAATTATTTTCCTCATTTTTTAAAGTCTCATCCCCTCATTTTGTGTCTTTTTGTGAAAAAAAATTTTTAAATGTTTTTATATTTTGAAAAAAATGTTTAGAGGTAGTACCCCAAAGTGTTAAAAGTTCAGTGAGTCCTTAAATTTTAAAAAGAATCGTAAAAATTTCACAAAGATGATGTAAAACTACCATGTGAGCAGTATGAAGCCTGAAATTTTTTTTGTAAAGATTTAATTTACCGACAACTTTAACAAAACTCACCCCTGAAGACACTAAAAAGTAATTTTTAAGTGTCTTTTCTGAATTCTATGAAAGTAAAATGAAAATTTAAGTGCCAAATTATATAAAAATGTTATTATACAAACATGAAAAATAGTGCCCTTAAAATAAATATTTTTCCTCTTTTCACCCTTAATAATTCACAAAAAATTACATTTTCTTTCTTGAAAAATTTTTCTTTCAATATAAAGAAATTTATATTAAATATTTTTAATAATCAATTTTAAAGAAAGAAAGTGTAATTTTTTATGGATTATTAAGGGTGAAAAATGTTTATTTTAAGGGCACTATTTTTCATATTTGTATAATGAAATTTTTTATATAATTTGCCACTTAAATGTTCACTTTACTTTCATAAAATTCAGAAGACACTTAAAAATTACTTTTTATGACACTTGCCTGATTTCAGCCCTTTTCGACGCCTATGAAGCAGGGCTAAAGCTCTACTTTTTAGTCCCTAGGGACTGAAAAGTGACGTCAGAGGTGAATAATGAAAATTATGTATCTATAAGCTCGCATTTTATGATTATCAGCTCACTCACCGTAAAAACTGTGAGGAAATTTTGGTTGCAGATAATAGAATGTTGCGGTTATTTATGGAAAGTTGCCATATATACCTGTGAAATTACCATAAATGAACGAAAATTTGCATAAATTGCCGGAAATTTATGGAAATTTTTAAAAATGAATTTTGGGCAATCCATGGTAAGTTCCCATATTTACCTGTAAAATTACCATAAATGACCGACATTCTTCATAAATTTCCGGAAATTTTTAAAAATGAATTTTGGGCAATCCATGGTAAGTTCCCATATTTACCTGTAAAATTACCCTAAATGACCGACATTTTTCATAAATTTCCGGAAATTTTTAAAAATGAATTTTGGGTACGTTACCATATTTACCTGTAAAATTACAATAAATGACCGACATTTTTCCTAAATTTCCGGAAATTTATGGAAATTTTGGAAAATGAATTTCGGGTACATTACCATATTTAGCTGTAAAACTACCATAAATGACCGACATTTTTCATAAATTTCCGGAAATTCATGGAAATTTTAAAAATGAATTTTGGGTAATCTATGGTAAGTTACCATATTTACCTGCAAAATTACCATGAATGACCGGAATTTTTCATAAATTTCCGGAAATTTATGGAAATTTTTAAAAATTAATTTTGGGTAAGTTACCATATTTACCTGCAAAATTACCATAAATGGCCGAAATTTTTCATAAATTTCCGGAAATTTATGGATATTTTTAAAAATGAATTTTGGGTAATCTATGGTAAGTTACCATATTTACCTGTAAGATTACCATAAATGACCGAAATTTTTCATAAATTGATGGAAATTTTCAATAATGAATTTTGGGTAATTTATGGTAAGTTACAAATCACCTCTAAAATTACCATAAATTAGGTTAACATTAATTTCATGCTTCATCATACAAAATCTAATATGGGCTGAAATCATGACTGTATTTCGAAAAATGTCTGAAATCATCCATTTGTTATAAAAACTATCGTATGCGCCAAGAGGGAGAGGCATCCCCCCCCCCCCCGCTAAGTGAATAATATACTATTTAATGTCTTAAGGGGTGAGTTTTGGCAAATTTGGGGGTAAATTAAATTTTAAAAAAAATTTCAGGATTTGTACTGCTCACATGGTAGTTTTACATTATCTTTGTGAAGTTTTTACGATTCTTTTTAAAATTCAAGGACTTACTGAAATTTTAACACTTTGGTGTACTTTAAAAGTCATGCCCTACCCCTAAACATTTTTTGAAAAATCTCAAAAAATTAGGAAAATTTTCTTTCACCAAAAGACACCACCCTTATACACTACGTACGTTATTAGCTTGAGGGGGGGGGGGGCTAAAAACTAAATTTGGTAACAAGGGGAGGAGGTTATTAGTGAAAATAATGTTACGAACTCATATAACATTTAGAACTTAAACCCAATAAGAAAATCAAACTATATTTTTGGGTAAAAGTTCATTTTTTTATTAAAAAGGCTACTATTATATTTTTGGTTCGGAATTCATCTCGTTTGGATAAAAATTCTATTATTTGGTTGAAAATTTAATTCATTTTTTTCAAATGCAACTATATTGTTGAAAATTCATCTTTTCTTTATAAAAAAGTCAACTACTTTGTTGAAAATTAATTTTTTTAGTTGCAGGTTCATCTCTTTGGTTGAAAATTTAACTATTTTGATGAAAATTCGTTTCATGTTTGGTTGAAAATAAATTTTTAAACTTTTATGAATTCAGTAACTTTGAAATGAGCTTAGAAAAATTCAAGGGAATTCAAAAGAATTTTATGAGATGCCTAAGAATTCAAGGTGAGGTCAAAAGACTTCAGGATCAATTAAATAAAAACTGTTAAAATTTTTTTTAAAAATCCATTGAATTAAGTAGAATTTATTAAGTAAATTTAGAATAATTCAAGTGAAGTAACAAAATTCAAGGGAATCCCAAAGAATTTAAAAGCATTAAGGGTGAATTTCAAAAAATAATTTCAAATCTCTTCAAATCTTTGAAACCCTACTAATTTCTAACAAAAAAATGACTAATGACTACAAAACAATTGAAAAAAATTCAAGTGCATTGGAAAAAGTTTTCAAATCGAAAAAATCCATTTATTTCTGTAAAATTTGAGTGCATTTTGAGAGATTTAAGGGAAACGAGAAGAATTCGATGGAATGCATAAAAATTCAAGGTGAATTAAAAAAAAATCAAATGAATTGACAAAAATTTATAAATATGAAAAAATGCATGGACTTGAGTAGGTTTGAAATGAATTTAAAAAAAAATTAAAGAGAAATCAAAAGAATTTGATGAAATGCCTACAAATTTAAGGTGAGTTTTTATGACTTCAAGATGAATTAAACAAAAGCGTTTAAAAAATCCATTGACCTGAGTAAAATTGAGTGCATCTAGAAGAATTCAAAAGGATTGAAAAGAATTTAAAATCTCTTAAAATCATTGAAACCCTACGAAATCCCTCACTTCTTGTGAATAAATTCTTTGAAATCCATTAAAATATTAAAATCCCTTAAAATTATTAAAACCCTTCAAAATCCCTCGAAATTGTTTAAATCTCTTGAAAATGCCTTGGAATCTTTTAAAATATTTCAAAGTCTTTGAAACCCCTTCAAACTATTGAAATAAATAAAAAATGTATGGTAATAGTTAAAATTTCCTAAAATATTTCCAATCCTTTGAATCTTTTGAAATCCCTTGAAACTTTTTAAAGCTCTTGAAAATGAATGGAAATCTTTTAAAATACTCTACAATATTTCAAAATTTTTGAAATCCTATGAAATTACTGAAATCAATTACCAATTTCTTTATAATCTTTTAAAATAACCTAGAATATTTCTAATCCCTTAAAATCTTTTGAAATACCTTGAAATTTTGTAAAGCTCCAGAAAATGCCAAGGAATTTGAAAAATACCGTAAAATATTTCAAACCCTTTGGTCATTTTATGAATAAATCTGCAAAACCAAATATATAAAAAGAAATTTTTAAATCAAGTGAATTATGTAAAATTGAGTGAATTTATAAGAATTCTAATGAATTAAAAAATTCAAAAGAATTTCAAAGAATTCAGGGTGAAATCCAAAAAATAATGTTAAATCTCTTGAAATCTTAAAAACCCTACGAAATAATTCACTTTTCTTGAATAAATTCTTTAAAATCCACTAAAATGTTATTAAATCTCTTGAAATTATTAAAATCAATAAAAAATTCCTCGGAAGTTTTAAAAATACCCTAAAATGTTAAAAATCCCTTAAAATTATTGAAATCTATCACAAATTTCTCGGAATCTTTAAAAATAAGCTGAAATATATCAAAAAAATTCAACACAATTCAGAAATAGGTAGAAATAATAAATAAAAAATAGAAAAAAAAAACAATTTTCAATCAAGAATGGAAAAGTTGAATTTTCAGTAAAAGAAAATTAATTTTCAAGTAATTTAAAAAAAAAAACGAATTTTCAAGAAAATAGTAAAATTTTCAACGAAAGAGATGAATTTTCAACAAAGAAAGATTTTATAGTCAAGAAAAAAAGTTTGATCCAAATTGTGGAAGTTTCAAGTCAAAAGATTCATTTTCTGTAAAACAGTACAATTTTCAACTCGCAAATATGAATTCTTAACAAAAAAGTTAATTAATTTTCCACAAAAAAGACGAATTTTCAACAGAATACATGAATTTTTAAACAAATAGCTAAATCTTCAACTAAAAAATATCAATTTTTAATCAAAATGGAAAAGTTAAATTTTCAGTAAAAAAAATTAATTTTCAACTAATTTTCAAAGAAGCGAATTTTCAATAACATAGTAAAATTTTAAACGAAAGATTTGAATTTTTAACAAAGAAAGATTTTTTAGTCAAGAATAAAGTTTGATCTAAATTGTGGAAGTTTCCATCCAAAAGACGAATTTTCTGTAAAAAAAAAGAGTACAATTTTCAACCCGGAAAAATGCATTTGTAACAAAAAAATTAATTATCAACCAAATAGTGAAATTTTAACCCAAAATGATGAATCTTCAAATGAAAAAAGGAATTTTTAACAAAATAATTAAATTTTCAACTAAGGAGATGAACCTTCAACCAACGAAATAAATTTTAACAAAGTACTTCAACTTAGTTGCATTTTCAACTAAAAAGTTAAATTTTCAAGCCGAAAAGACGAATTTTTTTAGAAGACAGTTGAATTTTCAACAAAAATATTAATTCTTAAAGAAAAATACAATAGTTGATAATTCAACCAAAAAGATAAAATTTCGAGCAAAAGAGATGAATTTTAAAACAAACAAAAAACGAATTTTTTACCAAGAAGAATAATTTTCTACAAAGACGAATTTTCTACAGAATACATGCATTTTTGAACAAATAGTTACATTTTCAACTAAAAAATATCAATTTTTAATCAAAAATGGAAAAGTTAAATTTTCATTACAGAGATGAATTTTCAACAAAGAAAGATTTTTTAGTCAAGAATAAAGTTTGATCTAAATTGTGGAAGTTTCCATCCAAAAGACGAATTTCCTGTAAAAAAAAAGTATAATTTCCAACCCGAAAATATATGAATTTTTAACAAAAGAGTTAATTATCAACCAAATAGTGGAATTTTAACCCAAAATGATGAATCTTCAACTGAAAAACTGAATTTTTAACAAAATAATTAAATTTTCGACTCAGAAGATGAACCTTCAACCAACAAAAAATAAATTTTAACAAGGTAGTTTAACTTTTACCTAGTATTTAAATTTTCAATTAAAAAATATCAATTTTCAACCAAAAACAGTTGCATTTTCAACTAAACAGTTAAATTTTCAAGCCAAAAGACGAATTTTTTTTAAAACAGTTGAATTTTCAACAACAAGATTAATTCCTAACGAAAAATACAATAGTTGATATTTCCACCAAAAAGATGAAATTTCTACCAAAAGAGATGAATTTTAAAACAAAACAAAAAACTTATTTTGTACCAAGAAGAATAATTTTCTACAAAGAAGACGAATTTTCAACAGAATACATGAATTTTGAAACAAATAGTTAAATTTTCAACTAAAAAATATCAATTTTCAATAAAAAATGGAAAACATAAACTTTCAGTTTATAAAATTAATTTTTAACTAATTTTCAAAAAAGCGCATTTTCAACAAAATGGTACAATTTTCAAAAAAGAAAGATTTTTGATTTTTGAAAGTTTGATCCAAACTGTGGAAGTTTCAAGCCAAAAGACGAATTTTCTGTAAGAGAAGTCTAATTTTCAACCCGAAAATATGAATTTATCTGATTTATCATATCTGAATTAAATAGTGATTAACCCATGAGTTAATTCATTGATAGAAAAGTCACTAATGTGATCTTTTCATTTAAAAAAGTGAATAAGGAATGATTTGAGAAAAAAGTGACTAATAGTGACCGTGTGTGACAGCCCTGATTATTTTTTACAGTTACTTACAGGAATTCCCTGATTCTTTTTTTTTAATGCTCTTGGGCGCTTTGAACTTATTATAGATTTTTTTGAATTTCCATCAAGGGCTGCAAATAGGGTACAATAGGGGATATAAAGACCGGTCTGTGAGGCCTGTTGAAATTATAAATAAAAAAATTATAAATAAAATAACACAGCTAAGCGCTAATATTTTTTGGAAGATCTTTAATTTTGTTGCTCAGAACAGACTTGATATTATTTCGAATTCAATCTAAAAATCACAGATTTTTGCACTGATTCTGAAAAGGTGTTTCATCTTCGCTCTCGCTCCTAAAATTCATACAATGAAGAATTTGAAAACAATCAAGAATCTTTTTACGATTTCCTTAAATACGGTATTAAAATGTACACAATATATACAATACTCCTAATTATTTACAGACTCAAAAAACCAAGTCTCTTAATCTAAATAAAAAAATCATCTCGAAAATTATCTCGAAAATCATCACACCGATACTCTTCTTTTCCTACACCTAAGTCCTTTTTGACTCAAGATATCCTGAATTTCATTCAAGGTCCTTTTCTTTGTTTCCGGAACAAATGCTAAAACAAAGAAGAAAGCTAGAAAGCAAGACACAGCAAAAAATGCATACATCATGTGTTGTCCATAAGCGTCATTGATCGGTTGGTACAACTTGACAACCGTAAAAGTCAAAATTCCATCAAGAACCGTCAAACTTGCCGCAGCGATGCCTTTAACATTTCCAGGGAAAAGTTCTCCAATCAGAGCATTTGGTAGAGTTCCTAATCCAAGCTGGAAAACAATCTGGAAGAAGACCATGTCGATGATAGGAATCAAATTCACAGAAGATAAATCAACATATCTCGAATCTAGGTAGATATAAGTAGAAAAAATTCCTAAGGTGATAGTACACCCTATGATCGAAAATAACAGTAGGGGTCTTCTTCCACAACAATCGACTGTGAAAGTTGCTACAGTTCCAGCCAGAAGACCAAAGGCGAAAATAATTATAGTAGATATGTAAGGATCCAAGCCGATATCGTTGGCCTCTGTCAGAACTTCTTGAATGTACTGCATCATGCTGAAATTTCCACTTAGTTGTTGAGTTAGGAGGAGACCACTGATGATTAAAAGGGCTTTTCGGTTGTTGGGGAGGAAAAGCTGTCGAAATCTGTCTCTCCAATTTTCTGATGACTCGGAATGTTGGCTGATGGCTTCGAGAACAATGTCTAATTCTTTTCTGGCTTCATCCCTGTCTTCGATACCCTTGAAAAAGGCAATGACCTTCATGGCCTTCTGGTGATGTCCTTTGGTTGCGAGGTAGTAGGGACTCTCTGGAAAGAAGAGGAAGACTACGACGAAAATTAGGGGGATTATGAGACCCACTGTGCCCAGAATTTGGTAAGACACCCAGGGTCCAATCGAAACCATCAGGAGGGATCCGGTGAAGACGTTGACTGCAATTAAAGTTCCTAGGGCTCCACGGATTTTAACGTCTGCCACTTCGGAGACGTACATGGGATTTGTTGAGTAGGACATGCCGACTCCGACTCCTAAAATTATTCTGGCTACGTAGAGGTATTCGACTTGCCAGGCGAAGATTGTTACGGTCCAGCCTGTTATGTAGAAGATGCTGGTCAGTAGGAGACATCGTTTCCGTCCAAACCTGTCGATTTGAAATCAAATTGATTATTTAATTAGGTTACACAGGGTGGCAGAAAAACCTTATTTTCCAAATTCCCTGATTTTTCCCTGTTTTTTCCCTGAACGATTTTTTATTTTCCCTGAACATTAATAATCAAAGACCAGCATTTTCATCTTAAAACATTTTTAACATTGAATCTTTCATAAGCGGAATTAAACAACAAAATTTCAGATTAAAATTGAATAATTTCCAATTTATTCCAAACTAAAAAGACTTTTTCTTATCATAAAATATGAATTTTTAATCCAAAAGAACGAATTTCGAACAAAAAATATTACCTTTACTATATTTTCAATAAAATATTTTCAATAAAATACTAAAATTCTCAACAAAATACTTGAATTTTTATACTAAATACTTCAATTTTCTACCTACAAGGATGAATTTTTAACCAAACAGTCAAAATTTCAAACAAAAAAGATTAAACTTCAACCAAGAACAGTTGCATTTTTAATGAAATAGTTGAATTTGAAAAAAAAAAAAATTTAAAGAAGAACCAAATAGTTGAACTTTTAGCCAAAAGAGACGAATTTTCAACAAAATAAATGAAGTCCTAATCAAATAGATTAATTTTAATCATACAAAGAGAAATTTTCAACTGAAAGGTCGAAACTTTAATAAAAAAATTAAACTTCAACGAAAAACCGTTGAATTTTCAACCAAGTATTTAAATTTTAAAGCCAAAAAGAGGAAATTTTCAGAAGACAGTTGAATCTTCCACCCGAAAAATTGAATTTTCAACCAATAGATTAATTCTCAACGGAAAATGTAACAGTTTATATTTCAACCAAAAAGATTAAAATTCTACCAAAAGAGATGAATTTTAAAACCAAAAAGACGAATTTTTTAGAAATAAGATTAATTTTCTAAAAAAAAAACGAATTTTCAACAGAATACAGAATTTTCAAACAAATATTTCAATTTTCAACTAAAAATATCAATTTTCAATCAAAATTGAAATGTTAAATTTTCAGTTAAAAAAGTAATTTTCAAAAAAGCGAATTTTCAACAAAATAGTAAAATATTTAACGAAAGAGATCAATTTTCAAAACAAAGAGATAAAATTATAGTAATAGTTGATATTTCAACTAAAAAGATGAAAATTCTACCAAAAGAGACGAATTTAAAAAAAAAAAACGAATTTTCTACAAAGAAGATTAATTTTCTACAAAAAAGGACGACATTTCAACATAATACAGAATTTTCGAACAAATATTTAAATTTTCAACTAAAAAATATCAATTTTCAATCATAAATCGAAATTTTCAATTTTCAATAAAAACAATAATTTTGAGGTAATTTATAAAAAAGCCAATTTTCAACAAAATAGTAACATTTTAAACGAAAGCGATGAATTTTTCAAACAAAAAGATAATAGTCATAGTTGATATTTCAACCAAAAAGATGAAATTTCTACCAAAAGAGATGAATTTTAAAACCAAAAGAGACGAATTTTAAAACAAACAAAAAAACGAATTTTCTACAAAGAAGATTAATTTTCTACAAAAAAAGACGAATTTTCAACAGAATACAGAATTTTAAAACAAATATTTAAATTTTCAACTAAAAAATATCCATTTTCAATCCAAAATTGAAATTTTAAATTTTGAATAAAAAAATTAATTTTGAGGTAATTTAAAAAAAAAGCGAATTTTCAATAGAATAGTAAAATTTTAAACGAAAGCTATCAAATTTCCAAACAAAAAGATAATAGTAATAGTTGATATTTCAACCAAAAAGATGAAATTTCTACCAAAAGAGACAAATTTTCTACGAAGAAGATAATTTTCTACGAAAAAGACGAATTTTCAACTAAAAACTATCAATTTTCAATCAAAAATGGATAAGTTCAATTTTCAGTAAAAGAACATTACTTTTCAAGTAATCTTTTAAAAAAGCAAATTTTCAAGAAAATAGTAAAATTTTCAACGAAAAAGATGAATTTTCAACAAAGAAAGATTTTCTAGTCAAGAAAAAAAGTTTGATCCAAATTGTGGAAGTTTCAAGTCAAAAGATTAATTTTCTGTAAAACAGTACAATTTTCAACTCGCAAATATGAATTTTTAACAAAAAAGTTAATTTTCAACTAAGGAGATGAACCTTCAACCACAAAAATAAATTGTTAACAAAGTAGTTCAACTTTTACCCTAGTAGTTGGATTTTCAATACAAAAAAATCAATTTTCAACGAAAAATAGTTGCATTGTCAACCAAATAGTTCAATTTTCAAGCCAAAAAGGAGAATTATTTCAGAAGACAGTTAAATTTTCAACAAAAAGATTAATTCTCAACGAAAAATATCATAGTTGATACTTCAAACAAAAAGATGAAATTTCTAACAAAAGAGATGAATTTTAAAACAACAAAAAAACGAATTTTGTACAAAGAACAATAATTTTCTACAAAAAGACAAATTTTCAACAGAATACATGAATTGTCAAGCAAATATTTGAAGTTTCAACTAAAAAATATAAATTTTTAATCAAAATGGAAAAGTTAAATTTTCAGTAAAAAAAAAATTAATTTTTAACTATTTTCAAAGAAGCGAATTTTCAATAACATAGTAAAATTTTCAACAAAATAGTACAATTTCAACAAAGAAAGATTTTTTAGTCAAGAATAAAGTTTGATCCAAATTGTGGAAGTTTTCATCCAAAATACGAATTTTCTGTAAAAAAAAAGTATAATTTTCAACCCGAAAATATGAATTTTTAACAAAAAAGTTAATTATCAACCAAATAGTGGAATTTTAACCCTAAATCATGAATCTTCAACAGAAAAAATTAATTTTCAACAAAATAGTTAAATTTTCAACTAAGGAGATGAACCTTCAACCAAACAAATAAATTTCAACAAAGTAGTTCAACTTAGTTGCATTTTTTCAACTAAATAGTTAAATTTTCAAGCCAAAAAGACGAACTTTTGTAGAAGACAGTTGAATTTTCAACAAAAATATTAATTCTTAAGGAAAAATACAATAGTTGATATTTCAACCAAAAAGATAAAATTTCGACCAAAAGAGATGAATTTAAAAAAAATAATAAAAAAAGAATTTTGTACCAAGAAGAATAATTTTCTACAAAGACGAATTTTCAACAGAATACATGAATTTTTAAAAAAATAGTTCAATTTTCAACTAAAAAATATCAATTTTCAATAAAAAATGGAAAACATAAACTTTCAGTTAAAAAAATTAATTTTTAACTAATTTTCAAAGTATAATTTGCAACCTAAAAATATGAATTTTTAACAAAAAGTTCATTTTCGACCAAATAATTAAATTTTAAACCTAAATGATGAATCTTCAACTAAAAAAATGAATTTTTAACAAAATAGTTAAATTTTAAAATAAGGAGATGAACCTTCAACAACAATATTGACAATTGAATATTCAATTAAAAAATATCAATTTTGAACAAAACAGTTCAATTTTCAACACCAAAATATGATTTTTCAACAAAAATGTAAGTCTCTACCAAAATAGTTAAATTTTCAACCTAAAAAAAGGAATTTTCAACCAGTTGAATTTTCAGTGAAAAAACTTATTTAAAAAATGGTTGAATTTTGAACAAAAAATTAAAACAAAATTAACTAAAAATATAATCATCAGGTGGCCGCAAAAATTCATTTTAAAAATTCCTTAATTTCGCCTTGACCATTGATATTGTAAGAGCAGAATCTTATTCTTGTAAGGTTTTTATCATAAAATCTCTTATAAGCGGAATAAAATAATTTAAAATTAAAATTAAAAACTTTCAGATTCATTATTCTTGACAGACATTTAAAGTGCTTCTTCTAAAAGTTCCCTGACTTTTCCCAGATTTCCAGGTTTTCCCTGACCTGCGGCCACCCTGGTTACAGTTTAATTTTTAGAGTATATTTTAGAGATTATTTTTTATAAATTTCTGAATTAAAAAATTAAAATTAATTAATTAATTAAAATTAAATTACCTATCAGACAACCAGGCTCCCAAAAAGGAACCAAGCATGGAACCTATCACAGTCAAGGACGAGATCCATGAGCCTTCGTCGGAATTTATTTTTAAGGGAATATAAACGTCCTCATACGGGCGAGATAGTATCGTTGTCATCCATCCATAAACTGTGCCCACGGACACCATTGATAGAGTAGCTGAAAAGAGAAATTAAAATTAGTTTTTTTTTCTCTCTGTATTTAACCTGTTATTCAATCATCTAGATATCAGTGAACACACTCCGTTTTTTTTACTTAGGCCAAATTTTTCCCCCCTTCCCCCTTTTTTACAAGGTTTTGATTCATTTTTTAGGAATCAGAAACAGAAATTCAAGAAATTAGAAACCAAGAGGCTTTGAAAGAGATTCTTTTTGGTGATACCATTTACAAATATTTCCTAAATTACTTAAATATGATAATTTTGTAGGTTTGAAGGACATCGTCGAAAGTGAAGAAATCGCTAAAGATTAAATCGAGAAACTAAAGACGACAGATAAATCACTTTTGCAATTATTTGAATTTTCAACTAGAAAAAAAAGAATTCTCAATTAAAAATGTAATTTGATATATTCAACCAAAAATGAATTTAATTTTAAATAAAAAATATTTAATTTCATCTAAAGATGAAAATATGATTTTTTAACAAAAAAGTTCATTTTCAAACAGATAGTTGAATCTTCTACCAATATAGTGGAATTTTCAAAACAAAAAAAAAACGAATTTTCAACAAAATACTTACATTTTTAACCAAATAGACGAATTTTTAACCAATTACTTCAATTTTTAACCAAAAAGATAAATTTTCAATCAATCAGAATAATTTTCTACCAAACAGACGAATTTTGAACTGAAAGAATAAATCTTCCACCAAAAACAAAACAAAAATGTTAACGAGGGAGTTCCACTTTCAACCAAGTAGTTAAATTTTCCACCTAAAACACGATAAAATCTCAAATAAAAATTTAAAAGTTGATGTTTGAACGATAAAAGATTTTGATTCGACCCACTTGAATGAATTTCAAGCCAAAAGGAAAAAATTTCGACAAAACAAAATTACCAAGTCAAAAATATGATTTTTTAACAAAAAAGTTCATTTTCAACTAAATAGTTGAATCTTCTACCAAAATAGTGGAATTTTTAACCCAAAAAGACGAATTTTCCACGAAGCAGTTGCATTTTCAAACAAATAGACGAATTTTTAACGAATTAGTTCAATTTTCAAACCAAAAAGATGGATTTTCAACCCAGAAGGTTAATTCTCTACCACAATAGACGAATTTTGAACTGAAATGATGACTCTTGCAGCGAAAAAATTATTTTTCAACAAAGGAGTTAATCTATTAGCTAAGCAGTTGAATTTTTCACCAAAAACGGAAGATAAATTCTCGAAGAAAAACTTAATAGTTGATATTTAGACCAAAAAATATTTTAATTTTGGATAAACTCTAGTTAAATTCATCCAAAAAAGACTACTCTTCAACAAAAAACGTGGGTTTTCAACCAAATTTAAAGAATTTTAAACCAAAAGGACAAATTTTCTACAAAACAAAATTTTCAACCCAAAAATCTGATTTTGTAACTGAAAAGTTCATTTTCGACCAAATAGTTGAATTTTCTACCAATATTGGCATTTTTAACCCAAAAAGACGAATTTTCAACAAAATAGTTACATTTTTAACCAAATAGACGGAGTTTTAACCAATTACTTAAATTTTTAACCAAAAAGATAAATTTTCAATGAAGAAGAATAATTTTCTACCAAAAAAGACAAATTTTGAACTGAAAGAATAAATCTTCCACAAAAAAAAAAAAAAAAAAATGTTAACGAGGGAGTTCCACTTTCAACCAAGTTGTTAAATTTTCCACCTAAACACGATAAAATCTCAAAGAAAAATCTAATAGTTCAAGTTTGAACCAAAAAAAATTTTTATTCGACCAACTTGAATTAATTTCAAGCCAAAAGGGAAAAATTTCGACAAAACAAAATTACCAAGTCAAAAATATGATTTTTTAACAAAAAAGTTCATTTTCAACTAAATAGTTGAATCTTCTACCAAAATAGTGGAATTTTTAACCCAAAAAGACGAATTTTCAACGAAGCAGTTGCATTTTCAAACAAATAGACGAATTTTTAACGAATTAGTTCAATTTTCAAACAAAAAGATGGATTTTCAACCCAGAAGGTTAATTCTCTACCACAATAGACGAATTTTGAACTGAAATGATGACTCTTGCAGTAAAAACAATAATTTTCAACAAAGGAGTTAATCTATTAACTAAGCAGTTGAATTTTTCACCAAAAAAGGAAGATAAATTCTCGAAGAAAAACTTAATAGTTGATCTTTCAACCAAAAAAGATTTTAATTTTGGATAAACTCTAGTTGAATTCATCCAAAAAAGACGACTTTTCAACAAAAAACGTGGGTTTTCAACCAAATTTAAAGAATTTTAAACCAAAAGGACCAATTTTCTACAAAACAAAATTTTCAACCCAAACATCTGATTTTGTAACTAAAAAGTTCATTTTCGACCAAATAGTGGAATTTTTTACCATTATAGTTAAGATGGTTCGGACATGTTGAAAGAATGAAAGATGAACGACTAACGAAACAAGTGTATAAAGGTAAAGTAAATGGCAGAATGCCCAGAGGTAGACCGCCAAAAGAATGGTTAGAATCTGTGAATGAGACACTAATCCGAAGAGACATAAGAAGCCATAGAAACACGAGAGCTTGCATAAAAAAATGCATGGACGTGAAGGAAGCTAGAGTAGTATGCCAGGACAGAAAAGTGTGGCGACAAATAGTTTGTAAACAGAGTGACAATAGAGTGAATGACGCCTGAAACAAAGACCTTGGATACTAATGGGCCCAAGTGGGGAACCACACATAACAATTTTGTGAGGCTCTTCACCTGGGGTGATCGCTAGAGAGATTGATCAACAACCTGGGTCGGAGCAGTGTTGCGGAATGAACGTGTCATTGGAATAAATAACACGAAAATTCCAGATCAATCTAAAATATCTATACCTAACACCTATATAACTATCTACCGTATACATATATACCCAACATACACACTACCTTTTTCCAACCGAGCAAGTCACGCCTACCCCGAAAGGGAAATGGCTTAATGGTATAATAATAATAATATAGTGGAATTTAAAAAAAAAAACAATTTTGAACAAAATAGTTACATTTTTAACCAAATAGACGGATTTATAACCAATTACTTAAATTTTTAACCAAAAAGATAAATTTTCAATCAAGAAACACAATAAAATCTCAAAGAAAAATGTAAAAGTTGATGTTTGAACCAACAAAGATTTTAATTCGACCAACTTGAATGAATTTCAAGCCAAAAGGAAAAAAATTTCGACAAAACCAAATTTTCAAGCCAAAAATATGTTTTTTTAACAAAAAAGTTCATTTTCAACCAAATAGTTGAATTTTCTACCAATATTGGAATTTTTAACCCAAAAATACGAATTTTCAACGAAGCAGTTACATTTCCAGCCAAATAGGCGGAATTTTAGCCAATTAGTTACATTTTCAACCAAGGAAACCAATTTTCAACCAAGAAGATTAATTTACTACCACAAAAGACGAATTTTGAACTAAAATGATAAATCTTCCACCAAAAAAATAAATTTTCAACAAAGGAGTTCAACTTTTAACCAAGTAGTTAAAATTTTCACCAAAAAAAATGTGAAATCTCAAGGAAAAATTTAATAGTTGATATTTGAACCAAAAGAGTTTAAAATTTTAAATAACAAATAGTTGAATTCACCAAAAAAAATACGATACTACAAGCCAAAAAGACGAATTTTCTACAAAACAAAATTTTCAACACTAAAATATGATTTATTATCAAAAAAATTAATTTTTAACCAAATAGTTGAATTTTCCACCAATATAGTGGAACTTCAACCCGCAAAGACCCGCAAAGACAAAATGGTTACATTTGCACCCAAATAGATGAACATTAACTAATTAGTTAAATTTTCAACCAAGAAGATATTAATCTTCTACCAAAAAAGACGACCTTTGAACTGAAATTATTATATTAATATTGTATAATAATTTAACTTTTAATCAAATATTTGATATTTAACAAGAAAGTATTTCAATTAAAAAAAATAAAAACAGTTAAATTCATCCAAAAAGGAGGAATTTTTAACCAAATAGTGGGGTTTAAAAAAAAAAAAAAAATTTCAGCTAAGAAAGAAAAAAATGTCAACCAAATACTTGAATTTTCGAGCCAAAAAGATTAATTTTCTACAAAACAGTTGAATTTTCAACAAAAAAGTTCATTTCCAACCAAGAAAGATGAGTTGTATATCACAAAAGATGAATTTTAAATCCAAAAAGAAAAAACCCTTTAAAAATTGGAAAGATTGTGCAACCTAAGATAAGTAAATATGGATTTTGAATAGTTTTCAATAGTTTTAAATAATGTAATAAAGTACGTAAAAAGGCGTATCAGAAAAAAAGTGTGCAAGTGTGGTTGTGGAAACAAAATTTTGTAAATCGAATATAATACTCGAAAAAGTACCGTATATTAGGACTCCCTTCTAAATTTTCAATAATTTGCAGTTGATTATTATATGTTTTGGCTTTGCATATTAGCAAACTGCATATTTAAAAAAATTGTTATCTTCATGATTTTATTACTTTCGTGAACAATAACTTTTTTAATTTTAATTTTTTCGCACCGTAATCTTTTTTTAGCTGACATTAAAAAATGTTTTGAACATCTGAGACCTTCCAACTGATAAAAATAGATCAGAAAAAAATAATCAGTTCCGTAGTAAAGAAAATAAACTGGAGGAAAATTAGTGAGAATAAGGAATCAAAGTGTATCTACTGATGAAAAAACATTTCAAAAAATTCAAACATGAGTATTTCTCAATTTTTTTGGTTTACGTATTTCTAAATCTTCGATTTTTTTAAATATTTTTCTGATGTATTTTTTGTCATAGAAAGTGCTGAAATGTCCAGTAGATTTTTCAAAGCTTACAAGATATAAAAAGTTTTTAATAATAAATAAAATCCCCATTCAATCCCCATTTTTCGGGGGAAAAATCCCCTTTTTTTAACCTAAAATTGAACTACTAAACCGCTGTGATCCCTGAGATATAATCAACTGAAACAATTTCCTTAAATATAAATGTACAAGAATTAAAAAATAATTGTGCAATGCTAAAGTCTTAAAAATTCAATCCTTAATTCGCTTAAAGAAAAGTATTTTTTTACTCGTTGCACAACCATTCATCTACTTCAAGTCGCTGGGTGGAGATTACAGTGAATGCACGAGTGACCCATAAAGCGTGGCTTAAACCCACAGTTCCCTTTTCCACAAATTCACAAATAATGACCAGGTCATGATAAAGCTACAGATTTATAATTCGACATCTGTTTCAACTTAACGTTTCCCTAATTGTAAAATATTCGGATTTTTCTATCATTTTCGTTTCTATTATTTAATTCTGTGAAAAACCTTGGATACTAATGGGCCCGAGTGGAGAGCTTTACATTGTGAATTTCTGAAGCTCTTCACCTGGGGTGATTGCTAGAGAGATTGATCAGCGACCTGGATCGGAGCAGTGCTACGGAACGAATATGTTATTTAAATTAGCAAAACAGAAATTCCAGATTAATCTAGAAATATATATCCCCCCCCCCCCCCCCCTTATGTCGGGCTAACCCGGATAGAACCGAGTGAGTGACGCCTTCCCCGAAAAGTATATGGTTTAAAGGTATAATAATAATAATAATAAAATGTAGTTTCTTTCGCAATTTACAGAATAAATTAGTTGATGACCAAGAGCGGATCCAGGGGGATCCCCCCCCCCCCCGAGATTTATGACACCAAATTCAAAATTTGGAAATTTGTATTACTAAGTACACAAAGTACTTAAGGCCTCTTAATTTCCTTGTCAAAAAGCTCGCCAAAAAGGATTAAATTACTACCAAAAAATATTAATTTTGAAACCAAGAAGACAAATTTTCTACAAAGAAGATTAATTTTCTCCAAAAAGACGAATTTTCAACTAAAAAATATAAATTTTCATTTAAAAATGGAAAAGTTGAATTTTCAGTGAAAAAAATTATTTTCAACAAAATATTAAAATTTTTAACAAAATAGTAAAATTTTCAACAAAAGAGATGAATTTTCCAAACGAAAAGACGAATTTGCAACAAAGAAATATTTTTTAGTCAAGAAAAAAAATTTGATCCAAATTGTGGAAGTTTCAAGCCAAATGACGAATTTTTTTAGAAAAGAGTTGAATCTTCCACACTAAAAAGTGAATTTTTAACAAAATAATACAATTTTCAACAAAAGAGATGAATTTTCTGTCAAAACAGATGAATTTTAAAAACAAAAAGACGAATTTTCTACCAAAAAGATTAACTTTCTACAAAAAGACGAATTTTCAAATGAATACAGAATTTTCAAACAAATAGTTTCTATTTTCAACTAAAAAATATCAGTTTTCAATCAAAAATAGAAAAGCTAAATTTTCAGTAAAAATAATTTTCAAATCATTTTCAAAAAAGCGAATTTTCAACAAAATATTACATTTTTCAACTAAAGAGATGAACTTTCCAAATAAAAAGACAAATTTACAACAAAGAAAGATTTTTTAGTCAAGAAAAAAATTATCCAAATTGTAGAAGTTTTAAGCCAAAGGACGAATTTTCTGTAAAACAGCATCATTTTTAACCCGAAAATATTAATTTTTAAGGAAAAAAATAATTTTCAAACAAACAGTGGAATTTTCCACATTAAAAAAAGAATTTTCAGTCAAATAGGTACACTTTCAATCTACGAGATGAATATCAAACTTAAATTATGAATCCCTAATATAGTTGAATTTTCAATTAACCGAAGATCAATTTTGAAAGAAAAACAGTTGCATTTACAACCAAATAGTTCAATTTTCAAGCCAAAAAGACCAATTTTTTTAGAAGACAGTTGAATTTTTCACCCGAAAAATTGAATACTCAACAAAAAAATCAATTCTCCACGAAAAATCTAATAGTTGATATTTCAACCAAAAAGACGAAATGGCTACCAAAAGAGAGGAATTTCAAAACCAAAAAGACGAATTTTCTTCAAAGAAGATTAATTTTCTATAAAAAAGACGAATTTTCAACAGAATACATAATTTTTCAAATAAATAATTAAATTGTAAATAAAAAATTTTAATCGTTGATAATTTAACCAGGGAAAGATTTTCATTTTAAATCAACAACAATTTAATTGATCCAAATAGTTGCATTTTCAACCATGAAGATTTTTTTTACCAAAAAAGACGAATTAAAAAAATACATACATTTCTAACCAAATAGTTGAAATTTAAACCAAGAAGATTAATGTTTTACCAAAAAGGCGAATGTTTAACAAATTACATGAATATTCAACCGAATAACTTGAATTTTTTAACTGAAAAGATCAATTTTTACCCAAAAATGTAACAGTTAAAATTTCTTTAAAAAATGAATTTTTATTCAAAAAAATTAATCTTCTCAGAAAGATAAATTTTCAATAAAAAAAATATAATAGTTGACATTTTAACAAAAAAGATTTCATTCGAAATCAAAAAAAGTTTGAAAAAAAAAAACACGAAAATATTAATTTTCAACAAGAAAAATGGAATTTTCGACCAAACAGTTGAATTTTCAAACAAACAGTTAAATCATCAACCAAAAAACTGAATTTTTTAAAGTAGTTCAACTTTCAACCAAAGAGTGGAATTTTCAACCTAAAAAGATGAATTTTCAACTAAAATGGTGAATATTTAACCGGAATACTTCAATTTTCAACCGAAAAGATCATTTTTCAACCAAAAAGAATAATTTTCTACCAAAAAAAACGATTTCTCAAAAAATACATGAATTCTCAACCAAATAGTTGAATTTTAAACTAAAAAAAAAAGGTGTAACCAAATAAATGAAGTTTGAACTAAAAAAGATAAGTTTTCAACCAAAAATGGAATTGTTGAATTTTCAGTTTAAAAAACTAATTTTCCACACGAAACAAAACAAATTTTCAATCAAAGTGATGAATTTTCAACTAAAATCATAAATCTTCAACTGGAATAGATGAATTTTAAACCAAAAACATGAATTTTTAACAAAAGAGTTTTGTTTCAAGCAAATAGTTTTACTTTAAAAAAAAATGAGTTTTCAAATAAAATGATGAAATATTTAACTGGAATACTTCAATTTTCAACCAAAAAGAATGATTTTCTATCAGAAAAGACGATTTTTTAACAAAATACATGAATTCTCAACCGAAAAGTTGAATTTTGAACTGAAAAAAAAAAAAATTTCAACCAAATAGTTCATTTTTGAACTGAAAAAGATCAATTTTCAACTAAATACTTCAATTTTGAACTAAAAAAGAGCGGTTTTCAACCAAAAATAAAATAGTTTAATTTTCAGTTAAAAAATTCATTTTCCACAAACAAACAACAAATTTTCAACTGAAGTGATTAATTTTTAACCAAAATGATGAATCTTCAACTGAAATCGATTGATTTTAAACAAGAATCAGGAATTTTTAACAAAAGAGTTTAAGTTTCAACGTAGTTTTATTTATTACGAAAAAGTTGAATTTTCAACTAAAATGATCAATATTTAACTGGAATATTTCAATTTTTAAACCAAAAAGATGAATCTTCAACTAAAAAGAATAATTTTCTACCAAAAAAGACGATTTCTCAACAAAATACATGAATGCTCAAATAAATAGTTGAATGTGGAACTAAAAAAGATCAATTTTCAATAAAATAGTTGAATTAAAAAAGACCAATTTTCAACAAAAAATGTAAATAAACCTTCAACTGGAATAGTGGAATTTTCAACCAAAAAGGTTCATTATTAATCGAAAAGAATAATTTCTACCAAATGAGATGTATTTTCAACAAATTACATAAATTTTCAACTAAAAAAGATAAATTTTTAATCAAAAATGAATAGTTAAATTTTCAGTTAAAAAAATCAAAGTTCAACCAAAAAGGTGAATTTTCAACTGATAGTTCAATTTTCTAGCAAACAGATGAATTTTCAAGCAAAAGGATGAAATTTCTATCAACAGGATAAATTTTCTACAAAAAATGAATAGTTAAATTTTCAATTAAAGAAATAAATTTGTAACTAAAATGATGAATCTTCAACCGAAAAAATGAATTTGTAACCTAATGGTTAACTTTTCCACACAAAAATTTAAGATTCTACTAAAAGACCAATTTTCAATAAAATACATGTATTTTCAACTAAAAAATATTAATTTTCAATCAAAAATAGAATAGTTAAATTTTCAGTTAGAAATATAAATCTTCAATAAAAAAATTAATTTTCAACAAAATAGTTAATTTTTCAACCGTGAAGAATTAATTTGTATCAAAGAAGATAAATTTAAAAAATGGAAGTTAAATTGTCATTGAAAAAAATGGATTTTCAATTGGAAAAAACATTTTTAAATAAACAAACGAATTTTCAGCCAAAAAGATACATTTTCAACCAAGAAGATTAATTTTTTACTAACAAAGAATAATTTTAACAAAATACATCAATTTTAAACCTACTAGTAAATTTTCAACCATAGAAATGAATTTTCAACAAAAAGATGAATTAGTCACCAACAAAATTTATATTCTACAGAAAAAAAAAATTTAACAAAATACGAGAATTTTCAACCAAGTAGTTGAATTTTCAAATGAAGAATATAAATTTGCAATGAAACATGGAATAGTTAAATTTTGAAGCAAAAGAATTAATTTCCAACCAAACAGTTATGATTTTCATCTAATAAGATTAAGTTTCAACCAAATAAAATAAATTTTAACGAAAAAGTACAATTTATCGCCTTATTATAATCAATTTGAAAAGTTCAAGAAAATTCACAATCGCCCCCTCGGAAAATTTTCTGGATCCGCTCTTGTTGATGACTTACTCTGAATTAAAATTAAATTAATTTAAATTTGAAATTGAACCTGAAATGCATGCCAGCCATTGTTTCCATTGACTTCTGGTGTTCCTCTTATTTTGTCCAACAACACCCAACGCCGGCTCATCGTCCGGTGCTTTGATCTGTAACAATTAAATAATAAAAATAAATTAATTAAAAAAATATAATTAAAAATAATTTTTAAAAAATTAATAAAAATATTCTATATTAGGTTCATCGGAAGCTGGAAAAATTATTAAGGTTATAAACAGCAATGCAAAACATTTTTTTCATGTCAGCATTTTTACAATTTCATCTCAATAAAAAGGTATTAGTTTTGTGTGAAAATTGGCATACGTGCATTTCGTCAAATCTCGACGTTTTCTGACTAATTAGGAAAAAAAATTTATGACATGTCTCTATCGCAATATAAACTCCTTTTCAAAAATTAAACAATTAGGGTGGTCCAAAAAACGTTTTTCGAGCTAGAGGGCAAGACCCCCCCCCCCTCACCCAATTATCCAATTCCGAAAAAGAAAATCCAATTTTTTTTGGGGGATTTCCAATATTAACACGTGCCGCCGGGCACTTGAAAATCCCATATATTTAACATGGGGAAATTTTTTATTTTTGAAAAATTGGACTGATACTTCAGATTTTGATCGAAAGTTGCAAAATTGTTCAGACATTAAAGAGGAGTGTCTACGAAAGAAAACTATACGAATAACTTTCATTTTTAACCCACCTTGCCGCCCCAAATAAAAAAACTAAATTTGTACGTATGACTTTTAAACAAATTTTTAATTATCTAAATAAATTTAACTTATTTAAACATTTTGTTTTTCAAGAAAAAGGTAAAAAATAATCGAATTTTCTTAATAAAATGTAATAGTTGGTCATTTTTTGAAGAAGCAAATTTTTTCTAAAATATTATGTGACTATTTAAACAATTAATTATTGCTTATTTTTTAAATTTCTAAAAATCGAGACAGATATGTCCACCATCTCCTCAAATTGTAATCCTATGCTACTTACTGTTGAATAATTACGTTAATTTTAATACATTTCTTCTAATGCTTAACAAATTTCTATTTCTTTAAACAATTTTTATTTGTTCAAGCAGTTTTCTTTCGAAATCTTCAAAAAAAGAATATAAAATAGAACAAATAAAATTATTTTCCTGTATTTATAGTATATAGAAAGAATATATTAACCAAATTTTAATTGTTTAAGCAAAATAAATTTGTTCAAACAATGATTTATTGTTTACTTTCAAATTTTCTTCAAATTGAGTATGGATAGTTTACATCTTTTTTGGCGTACCATTAAATAAATCATAAAAGTTTTAATAAAATTTAAATTATAAAAGTATATTTATTATTGTGTTCTTCATATTCTTACTATATTTACCATGATTATATTTTAAAAAAGTACATTCAATAATAAAAATTATGATTCAAGCTTCGACATTCCCTTTGAATAACATTTTTAATGACGGAATGCTGTATTTCAGGTAATTTATAATAATTAAAATAATAAAAACATTACTTTATCCAACTTTGTACAATTAGTACAATTTATTTATAATAATTTGGATAGTAAAAAACATAATACAAGCCAATTTTGAAACTTGCTTTGTTCTTTTCAAAATGGACAGTGTGAATAGAATGGAAGAATATCATTCTCTAAATCTTTCAAAAAAGCACTTCAAATTTTGTAACGGCACGCTTTTTACATTTTCATCTGACATGTAACATGAATTTACATTTTATTTCGTTATACCGTTTGAAAGTCTTTTATGAATACCAAGGTGACGTTGTACTGGAAGACAGAAAAAATATATATTAATATAACTTTACAAAAAAATTCTATGTGTTCTATTTTATATTATTCATCCACATTTTATCATAGAAAACTGTTTGGACGAATGAAAATTGTTTAAGCAATGACATGACGTTTTTAAACAACTTTACTACTCCTCGAAATCATTCAATATTATGTTTAATTCAGAAGATACGATTACACCATTTTTTTGCGAGAAATAACTTTTTAAACAAATTCAATTTGTTTAAACAATTGAAAAATTGTTAATATATTCTTTCTATACACGATACAGTCAGAAAAATAATTGTATGTGTTCTATTTTGTAATACTTTGTTAAAGTTTTCGAAAAAAATGCTTGAGCAAATAAAAATTGTTTAAACAAATAGAAATTTATTTAAAATTAGAAGAAAAGTATCAAATTTATATAAGTATGCAACAATAAGTAGCATAGGATACCAACATGAGAAAAAAATTGACATCTTTACATTTTTGGGGGGAAAATAATTGTTTAAATAAGTTACATTTATTTAAACAATTGAAAATTGTTTGAATAGTCATGGGATATATTCAGATTGTCCTTTAGTAATAATTTGTCTTTAAAAAGACGGCAGAAAATGAAATTAACAATAAAACATAAAAATGTAATTTTTTAATTTTTGGGTCATAGGGGGGGCGGGGGGGGGGGGGCCCCCAGAAAATAAAATTTATTGGTATAGTTTCATTATGTAGACACTCTTTCGATCAAACCCTAAAGTATCAGTCCAATTTTTCAAAAATCCAAAATTTTTCCATATTAAATGGGATTTTCAAGTGCCCGCTGGTACATGTTAATATTGAAATTTCGAAAAAAAAATACGGATCTTCTTACTCCGGAAATGGAAAATTTGGGGGTGGGGGGGGTGTCTTGTCCTATATAGTGAAAAAATATTATATTACATAGCTAGGGGCGAAAGGCGGCGATTTCTAACGAGTGTGAAGTTGGCTGCCTTCGCTTAGCTCGAGCACCAGACTTCGCACTCGTGAAAAATCGCCACCATTCGCCACGAGCTATGTACGATATTTTTCATAACAAGCGCATCGAAAATTCGGCTTTCGCTGCCTTTTGAGTGATTCACAGTCGCCTCTTTCAAACTTTCTAGTCTAGGGTTGAAAACACAACTTTCGACCCGCTCAAGAGGCAACGAAAGTCGAACTTTCGCTGCGCGTGTTATGTAAAAAAATTTTGCCATCTATTTTTGGACCACCCTATTAAACAAACTCTGTTACGCCTTTTATCACTTCCTAAAATTATGCTATTTGTTCATTTTTTGAATAATAAGATCCCGAGTAAAAAAAGTCCCATTGAAATCCCATTGGGATCCCGGATAAAGTGCCGCTAAAGTATTGCGTATAAGACCAATCAGAACTTAAGAAGGAACTTTTCTTAAAATTTTTCAACACTCCAAAATAATATTGACAAAAGTACTAGAAAAGTTCATTTTTCCCTCGATTTTTCTTTTTTCGACATTTTTACAAGTGCTGATGGAACTTTTGTTGTACAAAAGTGTTGAAAAAGTGCCACTTAATTTCTTTTTATTTAATGCAGGACTTTATTAGAACACAAATAAGACAAAAATTCCCCCTCAATTTTATTTTAAAAAATTGTACAAGTCTTAAATAAATTTTGGCACAAAAGTACTAGAAAAGCTCCATTTTATTTTTCAGGAAATTTGTACAAGTGCCAATGGAATGTATTCCAAGAAATTTCAAAAGATTTCAAGAATTAGAAGAGATTTAAACAGATCTCTAAAGATTTTAGTGTATTTTAAAAGATTCCAAAGAATTTTTTAAAGTTAACAAAAATTTGAAGGTATTTCAAGCAATTTTTAAGGATTGAAAATGTTTAAAAGAATTTTCAAAGATTATAAGTATCTGAAGGGTTTAAAAAAGTTTACATATGATTTTAAAGAATTTCGGAAGATTTGGAAGGATTTCGTAGGACCTATAAGGTTTTAGGATATTTTAAAAATTGGTATGCCTTAGTTTTTTGGGTTGCTGATGATGAATCCGGGATTAAAATTGAGAAATTCAAAATGGCGGATCCAATATGGCAGACTAAAATGCAAAAGTCACGTAATTTGAATGAAAATCAGTACTAAGGATTTTTTAGGTCGCTGATGGCAAATACGAGGTTAAAACTTGGACCTTCAAAATGGCGGACCCAATATGGTGAGTTAAAATGCAAACGTCACGTGACTTGAATGAAAGTCAGTACTAAGTGGTTTATTCGGTCGCTGATGACGAATCCGGGGTCAAAATTGAAAAATTCAAAATAACTTATCCAACAAGGCGGATCCAATATGGCGGACTAAAATGCAAAAGTCACGTGATTTGAATGAATGTCAGTACTGAGGGTGTTTTTAAGGTCGCTGATTAAGAATCCGGGATGAAAAGAGAGAAATTCAAAATGGCTCATCCAATGAAGGGGCATGAAACGCAAAAGTCACGTGATTTGAATGATAAATCGGAATCAGTATCTGAATTTTCGGGTGATGGAGATCTTGCTTTCTTACGTAGTTGCGAACGTAAACGAGGCATTCTTTTATAAGAAATCAAAACAGTATTTCAAATAAAAGTACAGGATAAGCGGTGTAGTGAAAAAGTCTGTTTTATGTATTTTTGCTGCTAATTGATTTATATGAGAGGCTTTAATAGGTATCGTTCCAACGTATCGACAAATTTGAAATGAACTTTGTCAGCTAAACAGACCGCAATTTTAGATTATCGATTACCACGAGTGCTCGGATGTAACACCTTATATGAAACACATTTTTTTAAATGGAATTTTTCATGCTGATTCCAAATCCAGCCTGTAAATTAACCTCGGGCTTCATGGTTCTGAGAAAACGACGATTGAATGTGCTACTTGATTCCTTTGAGGCTTGAACTATTCCCACTGATTGAAATTTCCCCATTTATAGTGTTTAAGGGTTTTTGGGGTCGCTGGTTTCGAATCCGAGGTCAAAGTGTCAAAATCCAAAATGACGGATCCAATATGGCGGATGAAAACTGTAAACCAACACCGATATGGCTAAATAATGCTATTTCCGGTTTTTTACGGGTCGCTGATTTTATCCATTATATTGGATCCGCAATTTTAAATCCTTAAATTTTGACTCATTATATTTCATAAATTGCGAACCAGTATCAAAAAGCGTATAGAAGTTGCATTTTCATATTCACAGACAATGCTGAACTAAATATTGTCTCGAAACCATCGTCTTCCTGGTCCTATATAAATAGAGTAAAATGTGATAACAGAATCCTAGGTATGTATAATCTGCGTCAAAACAGTGAGGAATTTTCATCACCTCAGGATATTGTGAACTTTGCTGAATACTTTCACAGCGTCCTCTGATAAATCAAGCCAAAAATTACTTGGGGATTATATTCTAATCGCCGAAAGTGACGTTTTGAAAGCAATTAAGAAGCTGGCTAATAAGCAAACTGCTGGAACTGATCTAATTCCTGCTTTTGTTATCAAAGACTGTTCATCTATCTTTGCCCCACTATTGGTGTATATTTTTAATCTCGCATTAGAATGCGGTAGATTTCCGGTAGAATGGAAAAAAGCTAGGCTGTGTCCTGTTTTTAAGAAAGGGGTGAAGTCGAGTGTAACTAACTGTAGACGCATTGCAATTTTAAATAATTTCTCAAAAATATTTGAAATTTGCCTCCATGAGATCATATATAATATAATTGCTAAGAACATAACGTTACACCAACATGGCTCTCTTCCCCGTAAATCTACCATTACTAACTTCTTAGTTTTCGCACAAAATGTAAGGGAGTTGCTTGTTCATTATGGCCAAGTTGATGTTACATTTACTGATGTTTCAAAAGCGTTCGATAAAGTGGATCACAATATACTTTTACGTAAGCTGTATAACATGGAGATTCCGCATAAGCTTTTGCTTCTCAGTAGCTCCTACTTGACCATCTTGTTCATCTTGGACCACTACTATTCTTGGTGCAAATGAACGATGTCTAACTCTACCTTTCATGTTGTCACCTGTTGTATGTGGATGATGTAAAGTTATATATGCCCATAGCTAGCTTAAACTCCTGTCATGCATTACAAGCTAACTTGACCACTTTAACAACTGGCGTAAAAGTAATATTCTCAGCTTGAATCCGTCCAAGTGTAAGATTCTATCATTTTCGAATAAGAGCGTTGTATTACATCATCGTTACTTTATTGAGGGTATCGACTTAGAAAGAGTTGAAACTTATAGAAACCTTGGTATTCTCTATGATAGTCGCCTAACCTTTGATGCGTACATTGATGAAATTGTATCTAGTGCTAATAAATCATTAGGCTTTCTTATATGTTCCTGTAGGAACTTTAAGACAACATCGCCATTCATGACTAGGTTCTGTACAATGGTTAGGTCTAAACTGGAATATGCATCTGTAATCTGATCAACTGACTTGAAGAAAAAACATGTTAATTCCATCGAGAAATGCCAAAGGCGGTTCCTAAAATATATGGATTGGAAAGAGGACAAGATCTACCCTCCCCGTGAATCCGACCATGAATCGCTACGATGTAGATTTGGCATTTGGTCACTGGATGACAGACGCAAATTCACAGGGATCTTGACTTTATTCGAAATTATTCGTGGTCTTACCGATTGCCCAGAAATACTTGAGCGAGTGCCGTTGAATGCACCAAAATACAACTCACGTAATACACCACCATTCTGATTATCTTCATCGATTCCACGGCGTTCTCCACTATTTGATATGTTGAGCAATTCAAACAAATTTATGTAATCACTTCTCAGCGACAAAATTTATTTGTTTTGCTCCTCTATCTCCGAATTTACGCGTATTGTACATAACTGCATCGAACACACAACCCCAAGTTTAAATTGTTAAGTATTTGCGTGCTCACATTATATACAATACTTTATGTACATATTGTAGCCCTGTTAATGGTTCTCACTGAACTGTTGGGCTTTCTTTATTAAAATAAATAAATAAATATGAGAAAAGATTCAACAGAATTAAAGTTAATTGGAATCTGGAGTTCCTTTTGAATCCGGTTTCTGAACCCCCTTTTCTGGGTTTGAAAGGCTGATATAAAATTGGAATTCCCGTCTATTCGTGAAATAGAACTGAATTTTTCGGTTGGAACAGAACTTAGGCCTTAAAGGAGTTGAATTCCATACATAGTTAGAATAATAAATGTGAAATTTAAATGGATTCTGTGACTCACGGGTTTTTGGGGTCGCTGATTAAAAATTTATGAAAACAAGATGGCGGATCGAATATGGCGGACGACTATGCCAAATAAATTTTGGATTTTCCTTAAAATTGGTATAAGGGAGTGTTCAGGGTCGCTGATTACGAATCCGATGTCAAAAACTTAAAGAACAAAATGGCGGATCAAATATGGCGGAAGAGTATGCTAAATAAATTTTGGATTTTCCTTAAAATTGTTATAAGGGGGTTAAAGTGGAGTAGAAAAATTAGAAAGCTCAATTTTATTTCTAAAACGCATGCTTCTCATTTTGACTCCAAGTATATAAGCAGTCAATGAATTAACTACTTTTAGCGCTACCCAGGAATAACGACGTGGACGTAGTAGTTGCCTGTTTCCTTTGGGTTGCTTTTTTCCAACAAACCGACCCTTTTTCTTCTTTATCTTTCGTTTGGAAACGCATTCCTTGAACAGTCAACAATGACATTTTGTAGGGACTCGCCGCTAGGCGGCTACCGCTTGCTTGCGCAAGTCTTCTCGCAATCAAAGCGAGTTCTTGTGCCTCCAAGTAAGGTGTCCATTCCCTTCCTCCCCAGAGCGTCTGTGGCAGGGTCCGTCCACATTGCCATACTGATGAGTCCAGTGGCGGACCCGGGACGAAACGCACTCTACCTTTTTATTGGGCTGTGCGGGCAACCATATGCGTCTCATCGAGACGTGGTTGCCCTGCACCTCCGCCCTATTATATGTACATAGCGCAAGTCGCTATAATTTTCGCCAATACAGCGCCATCTGGCGTGAATCGAAAAAAAAATTTCAAATAAAACTTACGGATTGTTTTATGGAGAATCTGAATATGCAATAAAAAATATACTTTCCCACTTCAAATTTTAGAGTTACCCCCTCTTTCGCCCCCAGGGGGTGGGTTGTGAGGTAAATTTTTGCAGGGTCACATTTCGCCCTCAAAAATAAAAAGTTTTTATCACGGACATTTTTTCCGTTAGATGCGTATTTCTTGAGATATTTCGATGTCTCAAGATAGAAGAAACACCCTGCATATAATTGAATTGAATTGAAGACACTTCTGCAAGTCTCTGCAGCTAATTTTCACATATATTGCAAGTCAAAGCACACTGAATATATTATTAGTGAAAATACGACCGGACCTCTCAAGAACTCTATTTTATCACGAATAATGTTATGCAAAATGATCATGAAAAAGATTCAGAAAACAGACCTCTAAACTACCTCACTTTTCGGCTCATTAGAGACAAAAATAACCAAATGAAAAAAGAGGGAGTGAAGGAGACAAAAGTCAACCAAAACCAACCTCTCACTTTTTCCTTTATCCGTCTTTTTTATACTACCAGGGAACCAACATGTTTCGGAGTCAATTTAGACTCCCTCATCAGGGATTATTTATAGGAAAACTACAAGGCATGATAAATATATTATTATCCTAATTGAAAAAATCAACAACATAATACCTGCAAATAAAAATAATATCTATACGTGTACACTCACATGCACATATACACACAACACATATCACTTCTTAAAAAAGATTACTTAATCTAATTTTGCATTCATTAGTGAAAAATTGACTAAGATATGCAAAAATTATTATTTATACTAAGGTTAAAAAAGAAAAAAAATGGTAATCAATTAACTTCCTGTGTATGATGTATGTAAATATTATGATCCAAATATTATTCACCCCGACACTAATTGAAAAGCTATTGAAAGAACACACACTGTAAAAACTAGGATTCGATTTAGAACTTCATTCGGTATTAAAACAGTTCACTCCACAAAACAATTGCACTTCAGTTTGATCCGCCAATCTAATAAAAGAAGATCGATTTGTGGACTGAAATAGGCTCGAAATGAGAATCATCTGTCAATAACTAAATCTGATAAAACAAATTCTAAACTGTCAAGTTTAGAAACCATAGTAACCCATAGGGCTGAAGTTCGAGACGTGTGAGTGTGACGGTTCAACAGTAATTTTTACGAATTTTTAAATTTCAATTTTTCATATTTTTTTTGTATGACAATATAGGATAATGTTTATAAAAACCCATTGGCACTTTCGGTTTTTCGAATTTCGCCTAAAAAAGAGTGGGAACAAAAAGGCAAATTTTTACAAAAACCTAAATTTTCTCCCCAACAGAAATAATTTTTCTGTTTTTTTGAATTTTAATTTCGACACACGTTATTCACGAGGTGTAAAAAAAGTTAAAAATGTATGTTCCATTATCAAAAAAGTGTCAAATCCGATTAAACTTGTCCTGGAAATGGTATCAATCCACTTATACGGTCAATTTGAAGCTTGAATTTAAAATTTGTGCCAATTTGAAACTCGATATTATTAAAGGTATCAACTTCAGTAAATCAAGTCAAAAAAAAATATTCAAAATCCATGGAGCGGACGGGGGTCAAATCGTAGCAATAGTGCCCCGGAAATTGTATAAATCCAATTATACGATCAATTTGAAGCTGAAATTTACAATTTGTGCCAATTTTAAACTCGATATTATTAAAGGTATCACCTTCAGTAAATAAAATTTAAAAAAATTCAAAATCCATGGAGCGGACGGGGTAAAATCGGACCAAAGGTGCCCCGGAAATGGTATCAGACTGAGTGTGACGGTTCCACTCTAATTTTTACGAATTTTCAATTTTTCATATTTTTTTTGCATAACAATGTAGGATACTGTTTATAAAAAAATGGGAGCAAAAAAGAAATTTTTACGAAAACCTCAATTTTCTCCCAAACAGAAATAATTTTTCTGTTTTTTTAATTTTAATTTCGACACACATTTAACTGAAATTCGAGAACATAGTTAAATTTTTAGGTTTGCATTAAAGTCAGTACAAGGGGGGTTTTCGTGTCACAGAAAATAAATTTGGGGTCAAAATTAAAAAATTCAAAAAATTCACCTAAAATTTTTTTAATTTCATCACATTATTTGATTTCTCTGATAGACCGCACGCGGGGTTTCGGGCACAGAAAAGGAATTTGGGGTCAAAATTAAAAAATTCCAAAATTTGACTTAAAATTGGTCAAATGTTATTGAAATGATAGATTTTCATGAAAATAGGAAAGGAGGGGATTTTCGAGTCTTATAATACGAATTTTGGTTCAAAATTAAAGAATTTAAAATAGCAACCTAAGTTTTGGAAATTCTATTTCATCGGTAAATTTCCATGAAAGTCAGTAAGAGGTCGGGTTTTAAGTAACAGAATACTAATTTGAGGTTAGAATTGAAAAAGCTGAAACGAATTTTGAAAATTTTATTCAATTGGTAAATTTTCATCAAAGTCTGTAGGAGAACACTTTTTAAGTCACAAAAGAGGAATTTGCGGCCCAAAATTCAAAAAGCTGACATACATTTTGAAAATGTTATTAATCTAGTATATTTCTGTGAAAGTCCAATACGAGGGTTTTTTTCGGGGTAAACATTCGTATTTTGAGACTCGATAAACTCCTTTGTTTTAGAATTCATGAAAATCTGCCAAACTAATATCAATTTAAAAATTTTAGGTTAACATTCTGTGTTCTATGACTTGATAAATACCCTCGTAATTGACTTTCATGGAAATCTACCAGTTTAATCATATTTCCTAGATTTAAGTCCACTTTTGGAAATTTGAAATTTTTGCCCCAAATTTGTATGCTGTGACTCAGAAAACCTTCTCTTACTGACTTTCATAGAAACTCACTAATTTAATAAATATTTCAAAATTTAGGTTTCCTTTTAAAATTTTTAGATTTTTACCTCAAGTTTGCGTTGTGTCACTTGAAAATCCCCCTTGTATTGACTGTCATAAAAATCCACTATTTTTTAAAATTAAAGTCGCTTTTTTAATTTTGAACCCAAATTCGTTTTTTGAGACTCGAAAGCCCCCTCTTTTATGACTTTAATGGAAATATACAGATTAAGTCCAATTTTCCTAGCGAATTTCTTAATTTTGACTCCTAATTTGTATTCCAAGACTCAAAAAGGCCCCTTGTTATGACTTTCATGTGAAGTAACCAATTTTATAAACTCTTCAAAATTTTATTGAACTTTCTGAATTTTTAAATTTTGACCCAGTCCTCACCCGGACTGGTCTAACCTACCACGTCTCGATCCCTGGTATTTTCATCTATTTTTTGGTTTTTGTAAGATTGAAGTTTGAAACAATTGAAACAATGCACCCTCTGAGCCAATTTAGTTCGCTATCTCGGATCATTTATCAATCTGAAGTTAGCAAACTAAACAAGACAGAAACTGGTACTAAAATAGACTATTTGTGAGATTATATTAGAACGCCCAAAAATGGATCCCAAATAAAAATGAATGCCTAGTTTTTACTGCGCAGTCACGAAAAATTGTGGAACTTTGTTTTAATTTATATTAAAAAAGAAAAATGATTTTAAATGAAAATATCACTAACAAAAATTACGTGGTGAAGTATTCAAAGTACCGAGGCAAACTAAACTTATTTTTTAACTCGAAAACTCTCAAGGCATGAACAGATTTTAGAAATCGTTTCCTCCCACTTTTAACAGAGAAAGGGAGAGAGAGAGAGAAAGGACCCTTTTTATTTTTATAGCTTTTCGTTTGCCAGGACAAGTGACATAGTTTTCAACAAACCTCTCGAACTAACCCAAAATATCATAAAATGCACATGTTACGAAATTTTTTTCTTCAAGACCTGAGAAAAAACACAAAATATAAGAAATCGTTACAAAAATCATTAGCAACAATTCAGAAATGAATACAAAAATAAGATATCAAAAGTGATCTGAAAATAAAAGACATAAGTAAAAAAATTTGAAATAGAAATTCAGCATAAGATTATTAAAAAAGTACTCATTGGTACATAAGAAAAATTATGCACATATTTTGTATACTATGTGGCATCTTCCTCAGAATACCTTTGGTTATAGGCAACAAGGGTATAACAACTTATTTTTAATAAGTATCTTGGTGATTTCAAAATTGGTACAGTATGTACATCCCATTGGCAACCTTATTTTCAAATAAGTACCGGGAAGACATTTTTAAAACATATATCATGTATAAATATAAACATTTTTCATTATTTTTTTATTTAAAGCCTGAAAATATGTAAATTATAAATATTGAAGAAGGAAAAAGACCATAGTGCCCAGATCTAATGTTTGTGGGTGATTCAAAACCAATCTATTTATGTTATTACATTTTCACAAATAGGAAAAAGAAACAATCCAATAATTTTTATAAATTTCTAAAATTGCTAATATTTAGTGTATTCTTCTTACAAATTTTTTAAATAAAAAGATTTCTTTCAAAAAATTGAGGTAAAAATTATTTAAACTCAATTAAAAGAAATCAGAAAATATGCATAAACAAACCCTGCAGATTGGAAACGAATCATTTGTTTAGTGTCTCTATTTAAAAAATTTTAAATTAAGATCGATCAGAACTCTATTTTATCATGAATAATTTTATGCAAAATGAGCATGAAAAAGATTCAGAATTAAAAAACAGACCTCTAAACTACCTCACTTTTCGGCTCATTAGAGAATGGTTTGTTATGGTAAATTGTAGATTAATACATTTAAGGGAATTCCAAAATTTATTTAGTATAATTGTCCGCCATATTGGATCCGCCATCTTGTTTTCAGATTTTTTGACATCGGATTCGTAATCGGCGACCCCAAAAACCCGTGAGTAACATAATTTGGCCCATTGTATGAACATTTTATACTTTTGGCCAGCTTTTCGCGATTTTGTCTCGCTTTTTTTTCATCGAATTCTGTAATCTTGACCCATGCCCCTTTTATAGGTTTCTTCCGCCTATTATCCATATCATAAAAAATGTTGTACACGATCAGCACAAAAGTGAAACTTACAATTGTTAGCCACAAAACACTTATCACTGTTCTGCCACTGTTCCCGAATTCACCAATCAACCAAAAAATGTTATAACACATTTTATATTGGAAAATAAGGTCCAATTAATTATCAGTTAACAGACAGACGATACTTCGCATTTTTTTTAGTTCTCTGCTATTAACAAATTCAACATCGGAAACCGGCTTCCGTAATATGGATTCAAACACAACAATAACAATAGCTTCTTCTTCTTCTTCTACTACCCTGGCAAAAGTATCGGATAGGAATTCAGTAGATAAGTAAGGGGGTTTCTAATGCAAGATTCCTACCTTACCGACATCGAGAAGATTCTAGCTGTAGTGGTTCGTGTCCGTGCTAAATTTTTCTTGAAAGTGGTTCATGTCCGTGCTAAGCTTCTAGAACATTCTCGCGGGTCCTG
>CAKNYM010046615.1:71242-81636 GCA_932195095.1 Andricus curvator
CATTATAATCGACACGTTTGGAATATAATTTTTTGCAACGCAAAATGCAATGTGTCATTAGAATAACCTTGAACTTGTTTACGAAAATTCTTTCCAGAAATTTCGCAGTATAAGTTGATGATGTTATTAAGAATATTCTAGAAACTAAGCACTACAGCTGTAGAATATCGGTAAGGTAGGTTTTTATGGTTTCTGATAGTAAATATATCTACCTCTTTATTTCAAAGTTCCAAAACGATTCAACATTGTAGAAAAAAATTTGACCGCAGAATTAAATTATTTAGCTGGAAAGCAATAAATCATCCTCGATTTCTATAAAACTATATTATACAGTAGCTTTAGTGGATGTTTGAAAATTTCAAAATATTTGCTTTGTATTTAGGTTATTTTTCTTATAAATTTAAATCTTCAACGTGTAATAGGCAAAACTGCCCTTCCTAAATAAGAGATGAAAAAGATGATGAAAAACGAGCATATATCTGTGAATAAAAAAGTTATGTGACATCATATCATGTGTCGTTAAGAAGCGATAAGTCTCGGACAGTGCACTCTTAATATATATAAGTTAAAGCACGTGTGAAAAAGCTTGGAATAAAATGCACGCTGTATTATCTCTCTTGAGTCTCGAAATTGTTTTGCAGTATCTTATTTCATGTAACACATCGAGAGGTTGACTGGACCTATCATATGACAAAAGAATGAATATCAAACTGTGCGGGTCGACTAAGAAAGCGAACTTTTGCGAGCAGTAAAAAGAACTGATCTCTAGAGAACGAAAGCAGAGTCTAATGAAACGTGTGCAGTTTGAGACTGCCGATGCATAAATGCTGCTTCTGAAATCAAAATGTCTAAAACAAGTCTGGACGTTATCTCTCTAGTCCTCGCTCGCTACTCGATGCCGGAATGAAGCGATAATAATTCTGAACATATGACCTACCATAAGAAATGCTTTATTCCTGTAGACAATCTCTTAACTATATTATTCAAATATTTTTTAATTTTAATTTTAATTGTATCTTCCTCTTTATCTTTAAAAATTCTAGAAGATTCTACATTATAATCGACATGTTTGGGATATAATTCTTTTTTGCAACGCAAAAATGTAACCTTGAAAGTATTTACGCCAAAAATGCTTGAGATAAGAAATAACCTTGAATCTGTTGTTGTATGAATTCAGAATTGTGCAATATTATTCTATGATATCACCAGGACCCTCCGAGAATACGTATCCAGAGTCCGTCTTGTACAAGTGATTTAGAACCCGTGGCTTAGAACCCGTCTTGCAAAAGTGGCTTAGAAACCGTGGCTTAGAACCCGTCTTGTAAAAGTGGCTTAGAAACCGTGGCTTAGAACCCGCCTTGTAACGCGTCCGTCTTACTTTTTGAGTTAGAAACGCGATAAATCATCCTTGTTTTTCTTGCAATAACTATATGACGCAGTAGAAATTGCCAGGACAAAGCAAAATGTAACCTTGAAAGTATTTACGCGAAAAATTCTTGAGATAAGAAATAACCTTGAACCTGTTGTTACATGAATTTTTGGCTGGCATAATTGCGCACTATGACTGTGACGTCATCATCAAGGAATGTTGAATGTTCTCGATGCCGGTAAAGTAGGTCCAGTACCCCTCTTGTATCAATGTCGGTAAGGTAGGAATGCATGATGACGTCATCAGGACCCGCGAGAATGTTCTAGAAGCTTAGCACGGACATGAACCACTTTCAAGAAAAATTTAGCACGGACACGAACCACTACAGCTAGAATCTTCTCGATGTCGGTAAGGTAGGAATCTTGCATTAGAAACCCCCTTACTTATCTACTGAATTCATTCTGATTCATTCCGGAATCTGTATCCGAACCAACCTGAATCAATCCGAAAAAACTTCTACATTTCGTTCGATCCAAATCGGTTAAAAATTAATCCGACTCAATCCGTTTCAATCCGAAATTCTAATACGAACCAATCCGAACCAAATTTTCAATTCAAATAAATCCGAATCAATCCAAGCTCAGATTGACCTAAACCGATTTTCAATCCGAATGAATCCGAGTTCGGATTGAATTGGATTCATTCGCATTGAAAATCGGTTTAGGTCAATCTGAGTTCGGATTCATTCGGATTGAAAATTTGTTTCGGATTGATTCCTATTAGAAGATTGGATTGAATCGGATTAATTTTTAACCGATTTCGATCGAACGAAATGTAGAAATTTTTTCGGATTGGTTCATATGAACTCGGACTGGTTCGGATACAGATTCCGGAATGATTCGGATGACTTCGGATTGGTTAGAAATTAATTCCTATCCGAAACTTTCGCCAGCGTACAACATTCAGAATCGTAGCAAGTAAGGAGCCGAAATTTCCGACGAGAAATATTTATTTTAAAGAGTACAATTAACTACCCAGATAGCACAAAAAATTCCGTGAAAATTTCCTGAAACTTGCATTGTAAGGTGGGAATATTGCATTGAAAGGTTAAGGCAAGGTTCGGTCAATTAAGAAAATGTCCGCTTGTGATGGAATGTTGCACGGCAAGTTTCAGAACAGTTTGGAAGATTCATTTAGCTTAATTCGGCTCGCAGTAGTTTTCTATGGGGCCTACGGCTGCGCAGTAGTTTTTTAAACCCTCCTAATATATCACCAGACACACGTATTATGATTGTTTCTCATATTTTTGAAAAAATGAAAAACCAAAAAATAATTAAAATTTTTATTTATTTTTTGGTTTTTCTTTTTTTTATAAATATGGGAAATAATCATGATACGTGTGTCTGGTGGTATACTAGTAGCGTCAAAAAACTACTGCGCAGCCATAGGTCCCATAGAAAACTACTGCGCACCGAATAAGTTAAATAAATCTTCCAAACTGTTCTGAAACTTGCCATGAAACATTCCCTCACAAGCGGACATTTTCTTGATTGACCGAACCTTGCCCTAACCTTTCAATGCAATATTCCCAACCTTACATTGCATGTTTCAGGAAATCTTCACGGAGTTTTTTGTGCTATCTGAGTAATATGTTTTTCTTAACTGGAGGCTGATTGCAGTGTGGAGCTTTACTCTCTAAATCCGAATTAGTAGAAATTTTACTAATTGAATTAGTAGCATTGCATCTGACTGTTAAATTAGTAATTTTATCACTTTCTACTAAATGAAATGGTAAGATTTAGGTTACTAAATGAATTAGTAAGGGTATTCTACTAATCTGCTTAGTAGTACCAACTTACTAATTCAATGAGTAACAATGAATTGCTATTGGGGATTTAAACATGATATGCGACACTGTCGGCCTCTGCGCGAACTAACCAATATGGCCATGGACAGCCGTGGATGACATTTGCTCCAATAATGGAATTTGCACATCAGTATCGAAAATCAACAAGTTTCGGAGGTTGTTGTGTCAGTGGTTGTGACTCCAAAGAGAATAAAAACCTCAATTAAAGTTTTCATAGAGTGCCACAGATTGGAAGTGTTAAAATAAAAAGGCGAAACTTATTTGGAAAAATTGAAGTTGTAGATAAACACAGTGTGTGGTTGAGAAATTTCGATCTGAAAGATTGTAACGTTAAGAATTACTTGTCTGCTCCTTGGATTTTATTATTGCCTTGCATAGTTTAAAACGATTAGTGTATGAAAACACTTACGTTTTATCGAAAATTAAGTGTTACATGTGCATTTGTGCAATTTCCATCGTATACAGTGAAAAAACACATTTTATGTTAAAACTGTTTACCAATTCATTTAGTAGTAACGTTACCAATTTCTTTAGTAGATACAGTTACTAATTCATTTAGTCAGTTATTCTTACTCATTGAATTAGTAGATTTTTACTAATTACCAGTAAACGAATCGGCACCATTTGAATTAGTAGAAAACTACTACCAATTAGTAGTTTTCTACTAATTCAAATTTAGAGAGTACAATTTTAACGTAAAACACATAACATTTATTATTTACACACTCCTGCATTTAGGTTTGGGAAAGGTTTCAAAGGAATTTATCTCAGTTCAGCAAACACTGGCTGTTATTTTAAATTTAGGATTAAAAAGAAAAAAAAATCAATTTCGAATTTAAAAGTATTTTCAATAAACATCACACAATTCCATTTCTAAAATTAGCCCGCACTAACATTCGACAGAATAGCTCTTATATTCTCATAGATTACTCTGAATTCCAATTAAAGAATTCTTCAAGGCACAACCTAAAAAACAAAAATCTTACCAACCATAACCTCAAAAAAAGCGCGAAGAATTAATACGGATAGAACCAGGCATTCCTTCTAATCATTATATTCGGGATTCGACGCAATTCCGACCTACCAAAACAGTCATGAATTCGAAAAGTTCCACAAAACGGAATTAAATCGCTGTCACTGCCTATTAACTTTAAATTCTTTTGAATCTTTTTTCATTTACTGGACTCTGAAAAACCTCGCGGAATCTGAAAAACCTCGAGGAATCTGAAAAACCTCGAGGAATCTGAAAATCTTCGAGGAATCTGAAAATCCTCGCGAATTTCCTCGCGTTTTCCTCGTTCGAAAATAACACGAGGTTTTTTCAATAGGGCCGCGCGCGCGCAGAACATGCATTCTCGCCACGCGGAGTCCACACGGACATAACCTTCCGCGCTTTATTTTCATTCAAGATCGATATGAAATGCGCGTAACGAATTTCAAGAAACATGTGCTTTTATGATAATAAAAATTCTTACCAATGGACCCACACTTGTCATTTTTCACATACACTTTAACAATATTTACTACACATAATATATGGATCTAAACTTGAATTTGCAATTCCGAATCGATAGCGACAAAACTGCTGACTATAACACATGCACGCGATGTAGACTTTTGTTTTTCCTCCAATGATGGTTACGCGCACGCGTTAAAATTCTCGCGGTATTTATAATCGCCTCAAATACTTCGGATGCCTTCCACTTTCGGTCGCTCGTGCTACACTCAACTGTTTGGACTCTGCTGGAGATTTTCGATGAATTATCACGTATTTATCTATGAGCCTTTAAAATTCGAGATTATACGATTTACGCAATGTGGGTCTGTAATTGTCTCCTAATCAATTTTTTTTCTTATCCTTATTAGGATTGTATTTTGTCGGTTTAAGTGCATGTGTGATATTACGCAAAAGGCAGATAGTGTATACATGTACGAACCTGGTGGAAAAAATTTTTACAAGAAAGTTCAACATTTCTGCAACTGTAATTTTTTGTTTAAACATGTACTTTTTTGTGAAAAAATGTACAAAATTTAACAACAACAAAAAAATACAATTAAATACAAACAGATAACTTTTTCTTGTATTTTGTTGGAGAAAAGTAAAAAAATTAACAATAAAGAATAAGTTTCTACAATTCAAAAATTTGTATAACTTTCCATTAATATATTTTTTTACTTTGTTGTAAAGATCTACAAGATATTACAGAAAACTAGAGGATTTTACTTTTCTTTAATTTAGGTGTTTGATGCCATAAAAACACTTTTAATTTTACGTAAATTATTGTAGAAAATTACAAATCTTTACAAAAAATACAAGATTTCACCAAAGTTGAAATATTGGAAAAATTTACAAATTTAAACAAAAAACTACAATGTTTAAAAAATATTACAATTTTACCAAGAACTTTTGCCATCATAATAAATCACAAATCAAGTAGCAATTTCAGTTCTGCAATATTTTTTTTTAATTAAAATTTTACCTAGATATCCACATCTATCAAACGTAATTTTAAATCAGAGGTATTATTTAATTTTTAAAATACTTTTAGGTTAATTAATTCAGCCAGGGAAATATATTTTGATGAAAAAAAAACTTATTTAAAAGTGTGTATAAGTATATTTTGCAAGATAAGATTCAGTTACACAGTCATGAATGTTGTATTAATAATAAAAGCGATGGATTGGATTAAATTATAATTATATCAATTGTTAGAAATGCACATAACTTCAGTTCCGTATCGAATCAAGAGTGGTTATCCAATAATAATACAAAACTTATTAAAAATTCAAAATTTTGAAGATTTCGAAATAAAATTTTGAAGCTTTTTAAGGATCTTTAAAGGTTTTGAGAAAATAAAAATAAATTTCTTAATATTGCTGGGAAAATTTGAAACGTTTTATATTTTGAAAAATGATTATTTTTGTTATAACATTAATTTTAGAAGAATATTGAAAAAGATTTACAAATTTTTCAAAACAGAATCTGGAAGATTTTAAGGCAATTTTTTTAATCTTGCAGGATTTTCGAAAAATTGTAGGAAAAATTCGAGTTCCAAGATAATAACAGAATTTTCATTAGATTGCTGGAAACAGGATGATTTTTACGTAAATATTTAAATAATAGGCGAATAAATTCTTCACTCAGAAAGACAAATTTCTTAAACCAAAAAAAACTGTTTCTTGGAAATAAATAAAAATTTGGATGAATCAAATTTTGATTGATTCAAAAAAATATTTGATTAACCCAACAAACATTTTTTTCTGAATTAACCGAATACCCCATCTACCAAAATATTTGGTTAAAACAGCCAAAAGATGTAGTTGAGTCAAACAAATATTTTCTTGTCCATATAATAACCATATTCTATGGTTGAACAAAGAAAAATTTTGTTGATTCAACAAAATCCTTTTTTACAAAATAGTTGAACTTTTAACCAAATAGTTAAATTTTCAAGACAAAAATACGAAGTTTTTTGAAGACAGTTGAATCTTAAATAAAAAAGTATTTTTTGGTTGACCAAGAATCGAACTTTTGAGAGTGGCAAATGAACCGAACGCTAAATAACGATGCAGGGTTGTTAAATATTTGAAAATACATTTTTTAAAGCAACATAAACTTAAAAAAAAAATTTGCAACAAAATTGCACAAGACGGCTTAGAAAGAATTAAGTTCTTTAAAAAACTGTTTAAAAAAAAATCAATTAGTGCAAAAAAGCGGTCATTGTATCTTTTAAAAAAATAAAATTTTAAACTTTAATTAACATCTCAATCAAACAATCATGATAGTTTGTTTGACTGTTAATCAGTTTGAAATATCGGATGAAATCAAGATCAAGAAAGCTTCAATTTCAATCTATGATAAAAACTTATCTTTTTGTAATTTTTTTCATTAAATCCAGTAAAAGTTGTAATTTCTTCATTCCAAAAATTATTCTTAATCACATTGAACAAAATTTTAAAAATTTTCTCTTTTCTGAATATATTCACTGATTTTAAAAGACGATTTTCTGGTTCAAGGACAGAACGCATCTTAGACAGAGTCAAGTGCCTACACCCTGAACTTTAAAAAAAAACAGAAACCACAGATTCCTAGAAAAGAGATGGCAAAAATGCGTGTTAAAGAAATACCTAAAAGACTACACTTAAAATATTTTCACAAATTTATTAAACAAATTTTTTAATAATTTAATATTTATCAAACAGATCTACAATTTTAGTAATATCGTTTTTAAGAAGATTTTTTATTTTCCAGCATACATTGAATGAAAATATTTTAAATCAGTGTCTTCAGAAACATTAAAGATTATTTTATAAATAATTAAGTAAAATTCCGAATTAATTCAAATGTAATATAATAGTTCATTTTCTACCAAGAAAGATAAATCTTCAACCAAGAAAGATGACTTTTCCACAATAAAAAAATCTGCCCGCTTCGCGGGCACATTCTCATCACGCGCTTCTGTCTGCGCACCTGTTGGATCTCGCGCTTCGCGCTCGATTAGGTATTCATCTCGCGCTTCGCGCTCGATTATATGTTTATCTCGCGCTTCGCGCTCGATAATGCATTCACCTCGCGCTGCGCGCTCGGACACATTTGTGGTCTAGGTTTTCACACTTCGTGTGCTCGCTATTGCGCGCTTCGCAAGCTAATACTCTCTTAGTAAGCTTCATCGTTATGACCTGCTTTTGGTTTAATTATGTCAGTTTTACATAAAAATAAGAACTAATTTACTTAAGGTTCTATCGACCTTAAGGAACACATTCTCATCACGACACTCGCGCTTCGCGCTCGATATTTGGTATGATCATCATATGAACCTCGCGCTTCACGCTCGTTTCTGTTCATCGTATAATAGAAACCCAAAAGTTTGAGCGCGCTTGCTGCGCGCAATTTGGTCTTCGCGCTTCACAACGACCATATGTTATGTTCAATGTTCTTCAGATAAAAATGACTAAAGTTGTATTTGATTTAAAATGAAGAAGGTAATTCCTTTACTTCAGCGTATATTTCCGTATCTTTATAATAAATCTTACAATCAGAAAGATTTTTTTCCAACTATCTGAAAAGGGGAGAAAAAAAGTATTTAAGTCGTTTTTGGAACATATATCTAGCTTTTTCATTCATAATCAAACCGACCCCTTGACTACCATGTGATTCCCTATCTACTCCTGACCATATTTCAAAACCTCAATCAAAGTTTCAGTCCATTCCGAGGCTACTTTATTGTTTGTATTATTCATGTTTAGATTGTACACCCAACTACCACCTTTATGCGCGAAATTTGTTGTGCGAGTCGAAATCATGCCCAAGTTAAGTAGTGATTCGTCGTATAGTGGAGAGTCCAGTTCTTACGTCAGTCCCACCAAAACTTCTGTTACGGGGGGAGGGGGGGGGCGAGGACAAGGAATGGAAACCGAGAGAGTCGCAATTGGTTGATGTTTTATACTGAGAAGGTCACCAGCCTTCAGCAGCGTTGTATTAGATAGGAGTTCATATGTAAACAAAGATCAAAACGCATTCTGAAATAAAAGTCAGCTTTTCAGTCAGAATAAATTGTTTGAATTATTATTATATTTTATTGTTTCAATCGTTAGAAATAGTATTGAGAACATAAAAACAATGAAATATTGTGAAAAAACACACCCGAGATGAAAAATAAAGTAAATAAGCAAAGTTTTGATGAGAATGTGCCCGTTTATCGGGCCGACTTTTTCACTGTTAATGTCATTTTTTACGAATAAAACAAAAACTACACATCCTATCAAAAAGTGACCCAGGAGAAATTTGTAGATCTTTTTTAAATGCACAACTTTAGTCCAGTCATGATTTGTCGTATCTTGCATAGTTTGACCGTGAAATTGATTTTTTTGATTTTTCATTATTTCTTGTGCAATAAAAATATGAATTTTCGATTTTTCAAGAAAATTCAAAAAGTCGTTATGATAATCTTGTAGGACGTGCGAAAATAAACACTTTTCCTATCTTGACTTTTTTTCGTATCGTGCGTTGTTTGGCCGAAAATGTTACTTTTCGCTTTTTTGGGGGGATTTTGAAAATGCTGTAACTCGGACAATTTTCTTTTCATCAAAAAAAGTCGTAAGGATAAATTGTTTAGATTTTCGAGTACTATAAGCGCCCGTATATATAATTTTGAAATTTGGAAAAAAGTGGTCTAAAATTTTTTGAAAATGCTCTAACTTTTTGAATTTTCATCCAAAATGGCTGGTTAACGAACTCGATTCCTCTTTTTTCCCCCTGAAACTGTGTGCCAAAGCAAAATCTAATCCGATTAGTCTTTCAAAAGTTATCCGATATACAGACGACGACGACGACGACGACGACGACGACAACAACGACAGACAGACAGACACCGACGTAAAAACCATTTTTTCTGACTCAGGGGGCCTCAAAACGTCGACATTTGATGGAATCCGCGAAAGTCATTTTTCACATAAAACCAATACTTTCTCATTATGATGAGAATGTAAAAAAATGATGACTTCATCAAAAAATTCTAATTCACATGTTATATTTTATATTTAAACCAAAAAAGATTCCAATTTGAAACAAAAAGCAGTTAAATTCAACCAAAAAAGACGAATTTTCCAAAATTTACATGTATTTTCAACCAAAAATGGAATACATAAATTTTTCGTTAAAAAAGCTAATTATTAATTTATAATAATCATTATTTATATTATATATATATATATTATATTATTATATATTTCATTTATATTATATTATATATAATTATAATTATTATTATAATTATATTATATTTAAACCAAAAAAAACGAATTTTCAAAAAAATGGTTAAATCCTCAACCAAAACTGATTAATTTACAACCATATACAGTTGCATTTTTAACTAAAAAGTATGAATATTGTCAACCAAGAAAATTAGTTTTCTACCAAAAACCCCTAATTTTCAAAAAAATACATGAATTTTCAACTAGAAAAGAATTATTTTCAATTAAAAGTATAAATTTTCAACCAAAAATGGAATACATAAATTTTTCGTTAAAAAAGCTAATTATTATTTATATAATATTATTATATATACCATTAAACCATTTCCCTTTCAGGGTAGGCGTGACACTACCCGATTCGGGTAGTGTTTCTAGGTTTTTCTTGTAGTTATAAATAACTACAAG
>CAKNYM010046616.1:9059-36578 GCA_932195095.1 Andricus curvator
CATTTTGAATTTTGACATTTTGACTTTAGATTCGAAATTAGCGACCCGAAAACCCCCAGTACAGTAATTTTCAGTCATATCAGCTTGGTCTTACAATTTTTGTCCGCCATATTGGATCCGCCATTTTGAATTTTGACATTTTGACTAAAGATTCGAAATAAGCGACCCGAAAACCCCCAGTACAGTAATTTTCATCCATATCAGCTCGATCTTACAATTTTGGTCCGCCATATTGGATCCGCCATTTTTAAATTTGAAATTTTGACTCTAGATTCGAAATCAGCGACCCGAAAACCCCCTTATTACGACAAATAGTCAAATTTACATTAGTGGAAATCATTCATGCCATGAAGGTTTAAAATAGATAATTCAATTGCATTTTTCTTACGAACAAAAGGTCCTAGGCTGATTTAAAGCCCGGATTCGGATTCGGCATGACAAAATCTATATAAAAATATATATAGCATGTTAAGTATAATGTCTGAGCGCCCATTATATCAAATAACACAATTTTTTGTCAAAAAATGTCAAACTTAACCTACATTTTCAAGGTCAAAAATATATTCTGTCAGCTTTTCCATATTTTCCCTCTATTCTATAGTTACTTATCTGTAATTCCAAAAAAATTTATCCCTCTAGTTCATTCCTATCAAAAGTTCTACGATTTTGTCACGAACTTTCTCACTTTAGCCCACTGTGGGCCATTTCGGAAAATTGTACCCCCATTTTTCCGTGCCCACATCCTATAGGACTTCAGATCACGTATTCTAGCGCCTCTTGCGGAAGACCGTTATAACATAGGTTTTGTCGTTGGTTTTCAACAGTTTCAAATTTTCTCATGAGAGGCGCTGCAATACTTAATCTGGTATGCTGTAGGTATGCTATAGGAAGTGGGCACGGAAAAATGGGGGGTATCCTTATATTAGAGTTGGATCTCCTTATACTACTTCGTGGTTTTAACATTTATATTCTTCAGTTGAAAATGCATCTTTTGGGTTGAAAATTCAACTATTTGGTTAAAAATTCATCTCCTTGGTTAAAAATTAATTATTTTAGTCAAAAATTAATGCTTTCGCTTAAAAATGTAACTATTTTGTTGAAAATTCGTTTTTTTTGTTGTTGGAAATGATTTTTTTAAACTGAAAATTTAACTGTTCCATGTTTGGTTTAACATTTATCTTCTTCAGTTCAAAATTCAGTTACTTGATGGAAAATTTCTGCATTCTGTTAAAACTTAGTCTTTTGTGGCAAAATATTAATCCTCTTGGTGATTAATTCACTTTTTTGGTAGAGAATTCATTTTTTTGATATTTTTGATAGACATTTAATCTTCTTGCTTGAAAATTCATCTGTTTGGTTGATAATTTAACTATTATGTTAAAAAAATTCATCTATTTTGTTGAAGGTTTGTCTTTTTTTGTAGAAAATTTTTGGTTCAAAATTAATTTCTTTTGCTTGAGAATTAGTTTTTTTCAGTGAACATTAATTTTTCAACTGAAAATTTAACTATATCATGTTTGATTGAACATCAATCTTCGTCAGTTGAAAATTTAACTTTTTGTTCAAAATTTTCTGTATTTTGTTGAAACTTAGTATTTTGTGGTATAATATTCATCGTCGAATAACCAAACGAATTATTATTTTTATTCTCATTGTTTATTTTATAAACATCTGTCAAATTCAAGATTTTTAACCATTAACAAAAACATATCGATTACTCGATAACTTCGATAATTCGAATGTTCAAAACAGTTCAAAATCGATTTGAATAGTTTAAACGGGCACATTTTCTCCCCTCGGTGATGAGGCCTTTCCATCACACATTAGTAGGCGTCCTAACGTTTGCTACGCGGACTAAGTTATCACTTACAGGGAACACTTCTTCAACAATTTCCAGTGGCCAGGATGCTCGTCGCGTATTATTATCCTCTATCAACACAATGTTTCCTTTTTTAATATTTGATTCTTCGTTTCTCTATTTTTTTCGATTTAAAAGTGTTGGTACGTATTCTTTTAACAACCTTTTCCAGAAAAGATCTGCTAAGAATTGCGACACACGCCATTGTTTTCGTGAAGTCTCACCATCATTAAAAAAAATCCCAGAAGAGCCGATGTCAAAAGTGTACCCGTGTAAAATATCATTTGGTGAGATACTTGATGAATCTTTACTGTCTACTGAAGAATACGTTAGTGGACGACTGTTTATAAGATATTCGGCTTCTGCGAATAAAGACATTAGGACTTTATATGTGGGATGTCTATCTTTCAAAATTCTGTTTATAGTTCGCTTGAAACATCCTATGATGCGTTCCCAACATCCTCCCATGTGAGGAGATGCTTGAGGGATAAAGTGCCAATCAATTTTGCAATTGGTCATTTCGTCTTTTATTCAATCTTCATCTAAATCTTTTAAACAGTTGAGTAACTCTCTATTGGTTGACTTTAAATTAGTTCCGTTGTCCATCCCGGTAGCCGTGAATGGTTTCTCGTGAATTATAAATCGTTCTTTTGGTAATAATCCCATGATAGGTTTTGAAGGATATTAATTTCTTTTCTTGCAAAAAATGCAGTTGAAAGAAATTTTTCTGACGCAATTTCGTATCACGGTAATCCAAAATGATCTTCTTAATTCATTATTACTGTTTCGGTTCCTTGATGCCCATTTCTTTCATGATGATGGTTTATCATTGATTTTACATACGGGTGACTTGCATCTAAACAGATTGGATTTTTTGTTCGGATTTCGAAGGTAATCAGCATGCTCTAATCTCCCTTTGATTTTCAGGACACTAATTTCTTTGGCAAATTTTAAACAAAGTTTCTTCAGTATTACGTTCTTTTTCGCTTTTCCTTCTGTTATGTTCTTCAAATCTTGTGGGAAACATTTCTTCTGGACAGATTTCAATCATTGTATTTCAGCCCATTCCAGTTTTTAAACTTCCAATGATCCTAATTTGCGATCTGATGTAGGCAATCTTGCATTTTTGATCAATCTTTTGATCCATGCAGTAATTCTTAAAATCCGTACCCATAAATAGTAACTTTTTATTCTAGGCAGACAATCAGACTTTTTGGTTGTGGTAACTAAACTGATTATTTCTTCTGATTTGTTTAGGATTTTCGGCCAATCTTCTTTAGGCAAAGATAACAAGTTTGGCCTCTTAAACCATCTATGATTGATATTGAAGTTAGAGATTTGAACGTCTCTGGTGCACTCATCAGCTAAAATCTATTTTGTTGGAACCCAACGCCAATCATCTGCAGTGCTTGATTCTAAAATTTTCCCCACTCGTGCAGCAATGATTTGTTTATTATCATTTTTTATTCCACTGAAGGACGGTCCTAGAATCAGACCAGTAGTATAGAACTTCCATGGTGAAACCAAAAGCTTATTGAGTTATTTTAGCTAATCGTATTGCTGCTACATAAGCTTTTTCACTAGCGTCGCAAAATGTGTGCATTTGTATAGATGTTGCTTTTTCCAACTTCGCTGAATATTGCCTGGGAATTTCAAAATTTTCTTGATTGTCATCAATTCTTCAAGCCAACATTTCCATGTTTGAAACATCACTAGATAGAGTCGTCCCATCCAAGTTTTGCTTTTCATATTCGCTTGAGTAATATTCTTGAAATTTTAGAGAGAAAGTCAGGCAATCTTTCTCTTAAATGCACGTAACTCCGAGAACTCGTTGTTCATTTTTCTTTTCAAGAACAGCAGTCAACATGTCTTCCGCTAGCAGATGATTCAGAAAGCTCTGCATGACGGTTTTGGAGTTACTAAATAATTTCCTGAGTTCGAAGCTTGCTTGATCTTCGACGAAGATTACATCGCGAATAATTTTAATTGCTTCTTTTTCAGTTGCTGTTCCATGAATATAGTCATTTACATAATGTTTCTCGATGATGGCTTTTACTGTTTCCAGGTATTCGATTTCGTATTTCTTCGCTTTGTAATCCTTCTCGAATTGTGCTAAAAAGGGAGAAGAGGCTGTCCCAAATAACATTGCTGTCATTTGAAATATCCTGGGTTCATCTTGAACCTTCAAATTTCTCCAGAAGAAACATTGAACGTAACTTTGATAATCTTCAATTTTAACTCGATTGAACATATCACATCGATATCTGCAATGAATGCCATTTTGTGTTTTCGGAATTTAATGACAGTTCCAAAAAGTGATAGTAGCCAGTATGGACCAATGATGATATGATCATTCAATGATTTTCGTTGAACATTTGCTGCTGCATGAAACACAAGTCAACCTTTGTTTGGTTTATTTGGATTAATAACCGTAAAGTGACGCAAAAAATCATATTTTCTTTCTGTTAAGAAGTTCTTCTTTTGCAACAGGTACAGCATAATTCTTCTCTAGAAGTTTTTCTGCTTCAGAACAATAACGATTTCCTATATTTTTGTTCTTGATCAGTTTTTTCTCTAAACATATCAGTCTATGTAAAGCCATTCCTTTAGTATTAGATCAATCTGGATCGTATCGTTTGCCAATCTTTCGTATAGTATTTTTTGACTTTTTCGCGGAGTTCCCCTTTATTAAAATGACAGAAGAGTATAACTTTAGAATTATCTTGCCCATTCGGCAGAAATCCCATTGGACCATGGATAGTCCATCCAATTTTTGTTTTTGATAGAATGGGTGCATCTTCCCATGGTTCGAGAACTTGTCTTGATACTATAAGAGAAGCATTATTTTGACCAATTACGATGATTGTTTTATATACTTCTTTGGATTACAGACCCATCAAATTGGTTTACATACATGTATTTTTGTATCTACATATTAATGTCCCAATTTTGTTCGTATTTGTTCGTAATTTTGTTTGTATTGCTGTTTATTCCTGCCCAAGCACATTACTACTTCATTACCAGGTTTTTATTCATCGATTTTATGAAGCATTCGGTGATGAAATTTGGGACAGTCATTGATTTCACAAGTTCGTCATTTCTGACGAACACAATTTTCTAGAGAATGGTATCTTCTCCGCAGGCGTTGCATGTGTTCATTTTTTCGCTGAATTTTCGTTCTTTTTTTCTTCCCAGATAACAAAATGCTTGCAAAATGATGACTTTTTCGGACGCATATGTGTGCATCAGTCCGCACAATGTGCTCTCACCCAATGAGACATATGTGTCATAAATTGAGGCGCATATCGCTCGCACGCTATAACAATCATAACGTGCGTCTCACATGCGTCGCATATCGCTTGCACAGTTTGGTTTTTCATGAGCGATATTATAAATTTATATTTATATGACTATTATTATTACGAAATGAAAGAAAAGTATCATCTTCTACTTCTTCTTTATTCATAACGTGTCCCTTAAGGGTTTACATGACTTCCATTTGATACAATACTTCCGTCTACCTATTTTATCAAATCTTATCCTTACTATGTACAGTTATTTACACCTAATTACAGAAAATCTTATATCCAGATCCTTATTTCTATTTTTGACGATAGCGCAATTTGGAACGTGTTAACGAACGAGTGAGCGAGTGGTCGAAAGCGAGAGTGCAAGCGAGAGAGAGAGAGAGAGAGCTATGACGCAAACGCATCTTAACCTACTTATGCTGCTACATAACCATTACTTACAAATCTTTAAGCTTTTCATTTAAGCAACTTCCGTGTCCTTTTTCTTTCACTTTTCTTGTACCTCTATTTTGCCATTTTTTTGCATCCATTCTGACATTCTTTCTCATTCGCTTCCCTAGCAATCTCTAACTCCTTCATCCACTCTTCCCCCAAACCATCCTTCCCTAGAATCTTTACCACATTCTCTTGCCAGCTTCCTTTATCTTCCATCCTTCTCTTACATCCTTTCCATACATGCTCCCATGTTTCCTCTTCCGATTTACAGATTCTTCACTTCCTGTTCTCTTTCTTTTCCCAATACATAAATGCCCTTACATCGTTTCCCAATCTAAATCTTGCTATTCTGGTCCATCTTTCCTCTCCCCATCCCTTCTCTAAATACTTTGGTACTGCTTTCTTTTTTATCATCTTATACCATTTATTATATTTTGATTCCTCAATCATCCTCCATCTTTCTATTAATTGTCTTTCCCTCTCCCTTTTTTCCACTTCTTCATAGCTTACCCGTCTTCTATATCTCTAGCCTTAAAGGACTCCCTCCTTTCTTCTCCCCATCTTGTTAATTCCATCGCCCTCCCTCTTCTTTCTTCTACCTCCATAAAACACTTTCTTGCTAATTTCCCTCCCTTTCCCTCCCTCAGCTTCGTCTCAAAATGCCATGCCCTTTTTTCCGCTCTAGTACTTAATTGATCCCTCTGCGCTTCTTCTCTCACCATATATCCCGGCGTCCTCTAGTCTACCCCTAGCGTCCACCTTATGTACCTTCCTTGTGAACTCTCAATCTCTTTCCTTTCTTTCCATCTCCATATCTCTGCTCCATAATCTAATACCGGCCATACCAGCGTATCAAATAATCACATTCTCCTTCTCCAATTTTTTTTAAACCTTCTTTTTCCTATTCCCCATATCTCTTTCATTGCCCCTGCTCCTTCTTTATCCTTTCTCTTATATAAACTCTATGATCTCCATTTGTTTGCAAGGTATATCTCAAATACTTAAACTCTTTTACTTCTTCTAATTTTATTCCCTTCCATCCCTTCCATCATTATCTTTGTCTTTTCTACATATAAATCAAACTTTTTCCCATCTAAGTATTTCTCTAATCCTGTAATTAGGCCCGCCATCCCTTCTTCATCCTCTGCCATCATCACCATATCGTCTGCCTATGCCTGTGTATATACCTTTTCGTTTCCTATCCTAACTCCTTTCCACCATTTTCTCTTATTTTTTCTTCCAATTCTGATATTAATATATTAAATAAAAGTGGGCTTAGCGGAAATCCTTGCCTTACTCCTCTCACAAACCAGAAACTATCTCCTACTTGCTCTCCTACCTTTACCTTGATTTTTGTCAGTCTAAAAATTTCCGAAACTCTCTCTATCAATCCCTCTCATATCCCCTTTTTCGCCATAACTTTTTCTATCTCACCTCCGTCTAATGAGTCAAAAGCCGCCTTTAAGTCCACAAACATTGCTATCATTTCCCCTTTCTCGCTTTTAATCCTCTTATATACTTAACAGTTTAGAACGTATATATTGTCCATCAACCCTATCCCTTTTCTAAACCTTGTCTGATTCGGTGACTCTATCTTTTTTCCATAACTCTGGCCACCCCTCTCCTCTCCATACTGTATTGCACATTATCCATACCCATTCCTTCCGCTAATGAATACGGCGTATAAAGTATACGCGATGGTAGTAGCGGAGAGGCTGCGGAAGGATGTCGAGGGGAAAGGAATATTGCCAGAGACGCAGGCGGGCTTTAGGGCAGGTAGGAGTACTATCGACAATATCTACGTTCTACAGCACGTGGTGGATAGAGAATTAGCGAAGAAGGGATCGAGAGTGTACGCGTTTTTTGTGGATCTAAAAGGCGCGTTTCCGTCGGTGGATAGGGGGAGGTTGTGGGAGGCGATGCAGGAGAGGGGAGTGGAGAGAGGCCTGATCGAGAGGGTAAGGGAGATATATGAAGAAACCAAAGATAAGGTAAGAGGAGGACAGGGGATTTCGGAGGGATTCTGGATGGATAAGGGGTTAAGACAAGGGTGTCCGCTTAGCCCGACGCTTTTTGCGATTTTAATTGCGGATATGGAAAGTAAGCTGGAGGCCGGAGTGGTAGGAGGAGTCAGGATAGGAGGGGTTAGAATTTGGTCGCTAGCGTATGCAGATGACATAGTGTTGTTGGCAAAAAGCGAGGAGGCCTTAAAGGAAATGATGAAGAGGTTGAGAAAATACCTGGATAAGAATAGGTTAGAACTGAATGCGGAAAAGTCCAAGGTTATGGTTTTCAGAAAAGGAGGTGGAAGGGATAAGGAAGGGGAGTGGAAGTGGAAGGGAAAGGGAAAGGCGGTGCAGGCGGTGAAAGAGTTTGTGTACCTGGGCTTCTTGTTTCGGAGGAATGGCGGAGTGGATGGTCACATAAAAGAGAGAGTGAGGAGGGCAAATGTGGTGATGAGGCAGGTGTGGGGGTTGGGAAAGAAGTTATTCGCGGATGATTTTGGGAGGAGAATGAAATTGTTTGACTCACTAGTGATGAGTGTACTATTGTATGGAGTAGAGGTGTGGGGGTGGAAGGAAAGCGAAGAGGTAAATAGGATACAGGAGAGGTATGTAAAGTGGACACTGGGGTTGGCCAGGAACACGCCTAATTATATTGTCAGGAGGGAGACGGGGAGAACGAGTGTAGGGATTCTAGCGGGGAGTCGAGCGTGTAAATATGAGGAGAAATTTTTGGAAGAGGGGGGAAGTAAGCTGGTTAGGGAGTGTTGGTGGGAGAAGGAGAACAGGAGAGGGGGTGGGAAGATGGAGGTTGAAAGAGAAAGGTATTTTAGAACGAATGGACTGCATATTGATGAATTGAGAAGGATGCATGAGGAAGGAAGGAAGGTATATGAGTTGGTTAAGAAAAACAGCATGGAGAGAGAGAAGACAGCAGGGGAAGAGAGAAGGAGAGAGACAAGGTTTAATGGGAACTACGTGTGGATTATGCCAAGGGCGAGAGCGCAATATTTGTGTGAGAAAGGAGAGAAAGGAAGTCAGGAGCTTATAGCGAGGATGAGATGTGGGTGCATGGAGGGTTTCAATAGGTTTTGGCTCGATAGGGAAAAGAGGATGTGTGAACTATGTGGGAAGGGGGAGGCAAGAGTGGAGCACTGGTTGGAGGAGTGCGTGGAGGTGGAAAGGAGTGGGATAAGCATGGAGGTATTGATGCATGAAAGGGGGGACAAAAGGGCAGTAGCATGGGTGAAGGGAGTATTGGATAAGATGGAGAAGAAGAGAAGGAAGGAGGAAGAGGAATGGAGAAGGAAAGATTGTAAATAGAGGAGGAAGTAAATATAAGTAATTGTAAATATTGTAAATAGTAGATAAGTATTAGGTATTAGTCGCGGAGGCAGAGTATGGTAATGCGAGGCAAGCAAGAAAGTAGGGACATGCGAGCGAGGCGAGGCGAAGCGAGGAAGGCAATGCGATAAGAGCGAGCGGCGTTAGATATAAGGTGTGGAAGGATGTTAGTTTTAAGGCTTAGTTGTAAGAAAATTCTGTAAAAAAAAATGGAAGTGTAAGCAAGTCAATTTTTTAAGGCCAGCAGGCTAAAAAATAAACGTTTATCTATCTATCTACCATACCCATTCCTTCAATTCTGTTCTCCCATGTTTCCAGTCTTCATTTGGAATCTCATCTATACCAGATGCCTTTCCATCTTTTATCATCCCTAATACCTTGAATATTTCCTCCCTTGTAATGTCCTCCTCCTCATCTGTTTCCCTACCATCCTTTCCTTCTTTCCTAACTTTCCTCTCTAGCCCTCCTAGTAATTCAATAAAATATTTTTTCCTTTCTACCATCTCAATATCCTGGTTTACTCTATCCCTTCTTCTTCTCTCTCTATTTACCACCTGCCAAACCTCTTCTTCCGTCCTAGCCTTCTCCGCTTCTTCTTCGAACCTTTCATTTTCCTCCTCTTTTTTTCATCACAAAACCTAGTATACTCCTTCTTTCTTCTCCTATATTCTTCTCCAATACTATCCCCTCCTTCACTAACTTCTTTTTTGCTTGTGCACTCTACTACTCTTTTTATTACTTCTATCATTATTTCCATTTCCTCGTTTCCATTTCCTTCCCTCATTTTGATAATCCTGACTTTTTCTTGACACTGTTCTTTACCTTCCACTGACCAATCCCCTTCTCCTGCTGTTTTTACTTTTGCTTTTTTTAGGCTAATTGTTATTACTCATTTCTCCATCTACCTTCACTATTATGGGAAAGTGTTTCGAATCTATATAATTCCCTATCTCTAGTTTCTTAACCTTCTCTCTTACCTCCTCGTGCACATCCACATAATCAATTACCGTTCCCCTGTTTCCTCCTGCACCTGTATATTTCGCTTCCTCATCCCACTCTGTACTTCCTTTTAGGATAAACCATCCCACCTCCCCTAGGCTCTTTAACAACTTCTCCCCCCCCCCCCCAATCAGTATCTTGTCTTTCGATTTTCTTCCTCGCTCTCCATCCCATTCTCTTCCTACTCTATCTCCTGTTCTCGCATTAAAATCTCTTCCTATTATAAGCCTAATCTCTTGCTTATTTTCTTCCATCAGTTCTATCATCTCCTTTGATTTCTCCTGCATATCCCCATTCACATAAACCCCCACAATCTTCCACCTCTCTCCTCCCATATTTATCTCTTCTACTATTAATCCATCTATCTGTTCTATCAACTCTTTTTTATCCTTCTCTGTTATACATTCGTTCCTTACTTCCATCAACATTCCTCCCATTCCTCTGCCTTTTTTATTCTTCCTCTTTGCATTTTGAACCTGCAATTTGTAACCTCTTCGTAATCTTCCCCTCACTCTTTCCCATCCCTTTTCATCTAGCCACGTCTCCATCATTACTGCTACATCCCATTGTGTCAAATTTCTCATAAACTTCCTATTCTTTCGTTCTAAGCCTGCTATATTCCAGTAGTATATCCTCCAATCTTCCCTACTTTCGTTTCTTGTCTCTTTTTGTTTCCTACTATTTCTTATTCCTTTATCCCCCGTTCCTTTATCCACCGTTCCTTTCTCTCCTAGTTTTCCGACACCTCATTTTTTACTAACTCTTCCCTGTCCTGGTCCCAATTCCACCATAAACCTTCTATCTATATATAACACCCTCTTCTTTGTCATCACTTCCCTCTTATGTTCCCATTTCTTCAGTTTCACCAGTACCATTCTCTCCCCTCTTCGCTCTTCTCTAGCTACACTTCGCACTTCCTCTATCTCTACCTTAGCATCAATCCTTTTTAGTACTTCTTCCACTCCTTCCATCAACTCCTTCCCCTCTTATCTTAGACCATTTATCATGATGTTTCTTTTTCTTTCTTCTCTCTCTTTCTTTTTTATTCTTTGTTCTATTTTTCTCAGCCTTTCCTTCTCCTTATTCCCACTTTCCCCACCTTCAAACTCCCGGTTTGAGGTTTCTATTTTTTTTATTCTACCTTCCAACTCATCTACCTTTTTATTAGGCACTTCCTTCTTTTCTAGACTTTGCTCCAACGTCTGCATCCTTTTCTCTAGCTTTCCCCTGACTTCTTCCCATTTCCTCATTTCTTTCCTAAGTTCGGACATTTGCCGCCTAATTTCTTTCCTTATTTCCTCTACCCTTTTTTCCTGCTTTTCTTCATACAACCCCATTACTTCTATCATCATTTCGCTCGTTTCTTTCAATTTTTCCTTTTCCGTCGGATTTTTAGCCTCAGCTCTGTCTCTTTCTGTCCCCTTATTTTTCTCATCCAGTTTTCCTGTACTTTCCCCTTGCCCTCCTTTCTTCGTTCACCCCGTTCGATGTACTTAAAACTTCCAGATCTAAATCCCTGCTTTCCTTGCTGGTACTCGCTCCGCTAGCCATGAATTCAATTCAAACGATCACGCCTTCTATCGTTCTCTGTATCTATCTATCGCCGCGTCTACCTGCCTTTCTCCTTCTCTACCCTGTCCTGCTACGACGAACCAGGTCCTCCCACCCTGTCACAAACCTCATTCTCACCTAAGCTCAACTTCCACACAAATCTGTCTTGATCCCCAAAAATATCCTCACCCCCTTGTCAATATTTCAATATCTCAATCAATCTCTCACAAATGAACCCTTCTACACACATCCACAATCCACTCACCTCAAATTTTACCACAATTATCAGAAAAAGTCAGCTTCAAAAATTTTATTTAAAGAACAGTACGTAGAATGTATATATTTCAATATTGTAATATTTTTTGTATTTAATTGACAATCTAGCCGCCACTTAACATATGCACAAAGAGGTCTAGAATTAAGTTATTTTATTTAACATTTTCGAACAGTTGGTTGTTAATTGTTTCAACAAGTTTTTAAATCAAATACAGTATTCATGGAACTCACGGAATTCCATGAATTCTGTAAATTCCGTGAATTCCTTCAATTCCATCAATTCTATAAATTAAATGAATTCCGTCAATTCCATGAATTCCGTCAATTCCGTGAATTCCTTTAATTTCATGAATTCCATGAAATCCATCAATTCCATGAATTCCATAACTTCCTCGAATTTCGTGAATCACTTGAATTCCTCAAATTCAAAGAATTCCTTGAATTCCAAGAATTCCGCGGATTACGACAACTCCGTGAATTTCGTGAACTCCGTGAATTCCATGAATTCCTTCAATTTCATAAATTCCATGAGTTCCATCAATTCCATGAATTCCACGAATTCCTTCAATTGCACGAATTCCTTCACATCCACGAATTTCTTCAATTCCACGAATTCCTTCAATTCCACGAATTCCTTCAATTCCACGCATTCCTTCAATTCCACGAATTCCTTCAGTTCCTCGACTTTCTTGAATTCCATGAATACGGGCGCTCAGCCCGCTACCTTGCTGGAGCGTGATGTGACGATTATTATGGATTCATTCCTTGTGCAAAAATGCAGTACCGCGCCCTAAAATGTTTCACTTCAATAATAAAATTGCAGTTGTATAAACTATTTATATTTAAACATCAAAATATAAATTTATAATATTACAATTTTCTAGAGAATTATATTTTTCTCCGCAGGCTTTGCATGTGTTCTTTTGTTAGCTGAATTTTCGTTCTTTTTGATGGGTGTGTTGGATTCATTGATGTTAGATTCTGGAGAGAAAGTTGTTATTGTAATCTGAGAAATGATTTCCGCCATATTCTGTGCCCAGATGGAGAAATCGTTGAGAGTTGCCCGATGAACTTGAATATTGTGATCAATTAGGTAATTTCCCCATTGAGTGGTTATATACAGAGGAAGTTTACCCAGTAACATTGACAGTAATTGCTTATTGCTAATAAATTCGCTGCCAGTATTCTCGACTGCACCGGCGATATGTTTTATAGAGAAGTTGAACTCATCAAATTGACTCAAGTCTTCAAATCTTGGTAACTTGCAAGCAGTTTCCATTACTTCACGTATGACACGTTCAGGGTTTCCATAACTTTTGTTCAATATATCTATGATTATATCAGGATCCTTTGCAGTCACTAAAAGCATGTCAACCTTTCTTCCAGCTTCTCCGACTGAACTTTTGTTGAGTCTCAGTAAATTTTCTGGTTTTGAAAATCCAAACATTTCCGAAGATAATTTATACTGAGATAAAAAGGCTGGTAATTTCAATAAAGAAGATCAATCAAAGGTACCGAGGTGATTACCAACCATTTGACGTGCAAGCATTCGGTTCATATTTCTAGATAAATCTTCTATCTAGCTATCAACGAATCCCATATTTTCTAACCATTCGTGGACTGATTCTTGAATATATGCGAGACTGTATTCACTTAATCCTCTTCTCCTTCCTGCCATGTTGTGTTCCTTCATAACTGCTTCTCGTTCTGCTTCTTCTTGATTTCTTTGCATTAAAGATCGTTGACTGACGAGACGTTTCTGTTTAATTTCTAGTTTCCTTGATTTCCTTGGATTAAAGATAGTTGACTGACGAGACGTTTCTGTTTAATCTCTAGTTTCTTGCGTTTTAAATTTAATATAGCTTCTTTTGCCGAAATTATATCCGTTGATTCATTTTGATTGTGGCGTAGTTCGATGATCTCCATTTCCAAATCTGAAATTTCATATTCACTGGCTAGAATTTCTATCTCTACGTTTACAAAATCTTCTTTGATTTCCCGTAAACTTTTCGCTAACACAAATTCAATTTCTGAGTTTAAATCAACGTTTTCACTTGAAGCCTTTGAACGTGTTTGTAACCCGGTAACAAGGAGTTCATTGGAACGCATTGGAACGTTTCAATGCGTTTTAATTGCATTTTTGTCTGATTGCTTATTAATGCGCAAGGCGCAATGAAACGCATTAAAATGAAAACTTAAAATGAACAGCATTAAAAGGCATTGGCATGAATGTGAAGTTAATGAAAGGGCATATAATGGCCCTGAAATGAAGGAAACTGAGTATATGCTACATAGCGGAATTAATATTTATGCGCCTTAATGCGCAACGGTGGAATTTACGCATCGTATTATAATGCTTCTTGTTTTATCGTACATAAATTGCTCTATTTTTGTACTGAATGAAGATTGCGGTGCTAAAAATCAATTCAAACAAACTAAGATGGATATTATTTTTGGCATTTCAACATAATACTTTCTATTTCATAGTACAAACATTATTGTACTGAACGAACGAAGAAACATTTAAATACTTAAAACTAATCTAAACAAACATCACTGGATTTTTGGTATAGAGTTATAATTAGAGAGCGGATTAGAGCCACTGTGATGTTAGCTGTCGAGCGCCGCTCGGCTCTCACACGCGGAGAACCACGGCTAGACCATAATTTGTTCTTCATAATTTCGAATTGAAAGCGTTTGAAATTTAAGATGAATTATGAAATGATTTTGTATTTAAAATGTTCCAATTCGAAATATTGTAGATAGTTAAAATTTTGAAAAACGACAATATTTCGAATGGAATGAAAAGGAATTAAACTTGTGTCATTTGCGAATACAAGAGTTTAAAATTGGATAATTTCAAATTGAAGTTAAATTTAATTAGGGAGGAATTTTAATTATTTCTAATTCCAAGCGTTCAGAATTTAACAATTTTACTTTGGATTCAAGAATCTCGAAATTGAATGATTTCAGATTAAAATTTCGAAAGAGGACGATTTCCAAACGTTGCAAATTGAATATTTTTCAATTGAAATTTTCAGAAATAGATCATGTAAAATTCAGAGGAATGAAAACTATGATTGATCAATAAAAGCATTCAAAATGGAATGATCCAAAAGTGAAGACATTTGAATTTTTATAAATTTAAATGAGAAGCAATTAAAATTTTACAATTAGAAACTGAAAACTAAATTGAATATTTCAAAGTAGAAGCTTCTGAAGTTCTAGAAATCTAAATTTGTATTCAATTTAAGAAATTATGATTCAACATAAATCTTCATTTAAAAGTAAAAAAAAAATGTAGTCGCGAAGAATTGTGATATAAAAACTTTTTTGTATTCAAACCAATTCCAATTTCATTTTAAGATATTTCAAAATTGAAAAATTTCATATTAAAAGCATTGATATTTTTTAATTGAATAATTTTAGATTTAAATATTTTAAATTATTGTTTTTTTTTTCAATTTTAGTCAGTTTTAAATTTAATAATTTTACATTTAAATTTTCTAAATAGTTTGGTTTCAATTTTAAACGTACAAAACTTTCTGATTTCTTAAATTTTTCGAAACCGTAGAGTATCAAATTAAAAGACTTGATAGTTGCACGCTTTTCAGTTCAAAGGATTTGTAATCAAAGAATTTGGAATGAAATGCATTCATAATAAATTCAAAACAATGAAAAATTAAAACAATTTCTCAAATTTAAGCCTTAAAAATGATCAGATTTTAGATCCAGGCATTGAATATTGAAGTTTTTTTTTTATTTGAAAAATGTTCCATAAAGTTCGACATTTCAAACTCAGTTAAAAAAAATCTGCCCGCTTTGCGGGCACATTCTCATCGCGCGCTTCGCGCGCGGCTCGCTTCGCTCGCAAGTTTGAGCGCGCCTGGGGCGCGCAACTGTTGGATCTCGCGCTTCACGCTCGATCATATATTTATCTCGCGCTTCGCGCTCGATTATGTATTCACCTCGCGTTACGCGCTCGGGCGTATCTACATCGCGCTTTACGCTCGGTTCCTCTAGATTTTTCAACTTCGTGTTCGACTTCGATGAAAAGAAAAAGTTTGTTTGCAAATATAATAAAATTATCGAAACCTCTACATATTAAGTGATTGTTGAATTTGTTTTTATTTTTGACTGAAAACGAACTTTATTTACTCAAGGTTCTATCGACCTTAAGGAACACATTCTCATCCAGACACTCGCGCCTCGCGCTCGATATTTGATTTGAAAATCATTTGAACCTTGCGTTCCACGCTCGGTTCTGTGCACCGTATGATAGAAACAAAAAAGTTTGAACGCACTTACGGCGTGCGATTTGGTAAATACACTGAGCGCGCACTTTGTGCTTCGTGTTATATGTTCTTCATATACAAATTACTAAATTTGTATTTGATTTCAAATGAAAAATAATGATATTGATTGACAAAAATTGATTACAAGTTTTTAAATCTTTTTTGAATGCACAATTTTTGTTCATTTATCTGTTTTCGTACCTTGCATTGTTTTTTCAAAAATTTGATTTTTTTTACTGTCAATGTTATTTTCCCGAATAAAACAAAAACTACGCATCCTATCGAAACATGATTCACAACAAATTTGTACCTCTTCCTTGGATGAACAAATTTTGTTCCTGTCATTTTTTTCGTAGCTCGTCTTATTCGTCTAAAAATTTGATTTTTCTATTTCCAATGCTGTTTTTTACGAATAAAACAAAAACAGCGCGTCATATAAAAAAGTGAATGATGAGAAATTTGTAGATCTTTTTTAGTTGCACAATTTTGGTTGAATGATTTTTTCTAGTATCTTGCATAGTTTCACAGCAAAATGGAATTTTTGATTTTTCATTATTTTTTTGTGCGAACAAAATTTGAATTTTTTATTTTTCAAAAAATTCAAAAAGTTGTTATGAAAATATCATAGGGTGTTCAAGAAGCAACGTTTTTCTCCTCTTGACTTTTTTTCATATCGTGCGTTTTTCGGCTTAAAATGTTCATTTTCGTTTGTTTTTCGGAATTTTGAAAATGCTATAACTCCGTTAATTTTTTTTAGCAGGAAAAGTCATAAGGATATTTTGTTCATCATTTCGCATACTACTAATAGCCGTACATAGAATTTTCAAATCTTCAAAAAAAGTGGTCTCAAAAATTTTCAAAATGTGCTCACTTTTTGAATTTTCATCCAAAATAGCTGGTTAACGAACTCGTTATTCCTTTTTAGGCCATAAAAAAGTGTACCAAAGCTCAATCAAATCTGATCATTTTTTCGAAAGTTATCGTGGCTACAGACAGACAGACTGACAGACAGACAGACAGACTACAGACAGACAGACACCTTGGTAAAAATCGTTTTTTCTAGCTCAGGGGGTCTCAAAACGTGGAGATTTGATGAAAACCGACTATGTCAAATTTTACATAAAACCAATACCTTCTCATTAGAATGAGAATGTAAAAAACACAATTTTTCTATTGAATAATTGAATAATTTCTTCAATTTTTAATGATTACAATTTTAGAATAGAATTCTGAATTATCATGGTATGTGCTAAATTTCCCATTTTTCCCTATCATAAGTTTAAATTTTGCGATTAAAATTGAAATGGTGGAATTTCGAAAAGTATAATTAAAAATTTGTAATTGTTAATTTCTAAACGATTTAAATTTACTTAAAGTAATTTAAAAAGTTTAAATTTTGATTTTAGAAAAATTTGTCGAATCAATTTTTATGACAAATCAAATTTTTTTTAATTTGATAAAAATTTATATTTCTAGATTTTCTGAAGCTTTTACTTTGAAACATTCAGTTTTCTTAGTGACGCCATTTCTTGATTCATTGCGGTGCGCTCTTCTCTGAGTGAATCTGCATAAGCATCCGATTCGCTCAAAGCTTGTTCCAAACTCTTCACTTCTTCCTTAACCTGCCGTACTTCTCGGTTATGTTCTTCAATTTTTCTGCGTATTGACGCAAACTCTCTTTGAGTCGCTTAATTTCCTGGGCGGGGCACTCACAGATGTAGGCGGCAAATTTTCATTCGAACTAAATCGTGAAGGCTGCGAGAATAAGGACTGAATGTAAAACTTTGAAAGAAAACATATTACCAGGAAAGAGGTCACATCAGAATTCACTAATATTAATTGAAATTGACATTCCTCACAAAATTACCCAAAATCTATTTGTTTGCAACAATTATGTACTGAATGCATTTAAAATTGCAAATTAAACAATAGCAGGGATCACAGCATTCGATTGTTATTTATACTGCAAAATCTGTTTTCGTTTTGACATCTTTTGAAAATATTATTATAAATATTATAATTATGAAAAAAGCAAACAAAAAAATTAAAAAAAACCTTTTTTATAATTATAAAAATTTAGACCAGACAAACGTTTCTTAGTGTTTCTCATTTAATTTCCCAAATTTTCAACTCGATATCGCGTTTCGTGTGAACGCAAGTTGGTTTTGAAAAAAATGTAAAAAAATTTTTGAGGTTACGCTCACATGGCCTTAAATTGAAAAGCTTTTCAACTGACCTGCTAAATTTAATATTACTCTGCCGTTATTCAGAGAGACGAGGATGTGGTATTTTTGCGATGGAGAATGCTTCGCGGCATCAAATTTTTTTATTCTTGACGTATGATTTTTTGTTGAAACGTTTCGCGAGAGTAAAAGCACATACGCGAACATCTTGCAGTTATTATTAAAAAGTATCAGAATGCGAGAATAAACAACAACGAAATAATATGACCATGCTCACTTTTCGGCTACTATATCACTTTCGCGTCTGTTCCTCAGTTCCTATATGGTTCCTATTCTACTTAAATTACATTAGCCTTATCAATGCAATCTGCCGCAGAAGGCATTGTATGGCATTCAACTGAAAATATCTCGAAACAGCATTGAATGGCATTAAACCGATTCAATACTTTGTGCCATGAAAGACATTTTATGACATTCAAGTGGGTGGCTCGGCGAACCACATTAAATGGCATTAACCCAATTCAATACTTTGTGTCATGAAAGGCATTGTATGGCATTCAAATGGGTGGCTCGGCGAACCGCATTAAATAGCATTAACGCCAATTCACTTAACAGTATTACCATGACGTCAGTTTAATGCCTTTTCATTTGTGCGCATTGAAAATGATTGGAACGAGACACGATTCAAGCCATAAAACGCATTTAATGGCATTTCGGACAAAAATGCAATTAGTACACATTTCAAGGCACTGAAGTGTCTACTTTTTTAAATGCCATTCTATGCGTCTCAATGAAATCCTTGTTACTTGGAAACTAGCTCGTACAGCAGCTGACGTTTCTTGTTACATATGATTTTCATTGATAAAAAAATTAAGAATATTTTGAATCACCTGTTCTGGATTTAATTCTATTCCCTAATATACTAGCAATTGATTGACCATTGATTCGATGGTTCTGGCATGTTTCTCATGGCCCTCCTCTCCTTCTTTAAATTGTAAGGTTATAAACTTACGAATGTTCCATTTTACAAAATTTCCTCTGATTGGAACCCTTAAGTAAAATGATGTGTAAATCTTTTAGAACTTCTGTGGAGGTCTCCACTAGTATTTTTTCCAGATTTTCCACGTCCTTGAATGTTCGTTTTTTGGCCATTTTTGACAGTTATAATTTGTAGAATTTTTTGCTGAGTATTTTAAGATTTCACTTCCGTGCAGTTTTTCCACCGTATTTCCGTAGTACCGGGATTAAATCCAGCTCGAAGGACCAATAAATGTCGTCAAATAACCAAACGAATTATTATTTCTGTGTTTAATATTTATTTTATAAACATCTGTCGAATTCAAGATTTTTAACCATTAACAAAAACATATTCATTATTCGATAACTTCGATAATTCGAATGTTCAAAAGTGATTTGAATAGGGGAGCGCGGGGCACGGGCGGCACCCTAACTTTGAGTGAATTTTTTAACATTAATAGTATTTTTCACACTGTAAAAAAAAGAAGCAACAAATAAAATGAATGTTTATAAATGAAATTCAATTCGAATAAAAATTTTAAACGAACGCGTTTAATTTGTAGAAATAAAAATAAGCAGGCGTCAAAGTGGGGCACAGAAGGTCTCTGCGGGGCAGGTAATGCCATCCAGGTGGGGCACCAATGGCACGGTAAACTCGCGAATAAAAACGAGATCGATAAATGGTACTTTTTTTAACAGTTCTATAAAATATAAATAAACAAAATAAGATATATTTTTTATTTAATAATTAACTTTCATTATTTTTTGTAAGTTTTTTAATCACATTTGTTTTTATTTTATACAAGTTTTATTGTAGCTAAAGAGATGAAATGTTAATATTTCAATGTGAGATCTAAAATTTAATAATAAAATATATTAATATTAACGAAGTTGTTTTAAAGATGACTTTAAGTTACATACATCATGCAAATGGTAAATTATTATTTACGTAACATGGTTCATATAGGTACCATCTTCTTTTGAAATGACCACAGTTCCATTTACAATAGGTATCACACCTGGTATTACATCCTAGCAATCACAGTACTGAAACTAAATTTGAGGTTAAGAATCAGCTGTTCTCTCTAAACACAGCTTAGAACGGCGCGAGTGTGACATGTCGTGCCCCACCTTAGGGTGCCGATCTCTGCCCCACCTCGATACTTTTTTTATTTTTTAAATAACTATTTAACTACATGTTTGAGAGAAGTGATAAAAAAAAAGAAATTAAAGTTCGAGTTTTAAACTTTACAATAGACTCAGTTTTAAGGACTATTGATACTTATTTTTCCTTTTCACGAACGTTCGAAATTCGATGGCGCATCCGATTTTTATGCTCCAAATTTCAATCACTAGAATTTTATTTCATTTTTTACAAAATAACAAATTAATTGGTTTTAAATACAACTATGCATTTAGTAGATACCAATAAAAAAGAAATTGATTTTTTTACTCGTTTTACAAGTTTTTAGAGGGGTGCCCAGCTTATCCGCCCTGACGTCAGTACCCCGCTTTCCCCTAGTTCAAACGGGCACATTTCCTCCCCTCGGTGATGACTCCTTCTTATCACACATTAGTAGGCGATGGAGTTTAACCACAGGGCGACAAAATATTCCTGTTGCAGCTCTAACGTTTGCTACGTTTTGCTCCTATCAAAACAATTTCTCCTTTTTCAATAATTGATTCTTCGTTTCTCCATTTTTTCCGATTTAAAAGTGTTGGTACGTATTCTTTTAACCACCTTTTCCAGAAAAGATCTGCTAAGAATTGCGACACATGCCATTGTTTTTGCGAAAATATTAATATTATTGGTGAATAATTCACCTTTTGGGTTGAAAATTCCATTAAAAATTAAAATACTTGGTTGAAAATTCATGTACTTTGTTAATAATTATTCCAACAGCCGGGCGCCCTAGGCGCGCTCAAACTTGCGATCTTTGCGAACCGCGCGCGATGAGAATATATATCTTTTCGAGTTGAAAATTCATCTATTTTGTTGAAAATTTGTCTCTTCTTAGTGGAAAATTAACCTTCTAGGTTGAAAATTCCATTACGAATTAAAACATTTGGTGGGAATTTCATGTATTCAGCTAAAAAATTAATCTTTTTCAATGAAATTTCATTTCTTTGATGGAAAATTATATATTTTTTTTAAATTGAAAATTTATTTTTTTAACTAAAAATGTAACAATTCCATGTTTCATCGAAATTTGTTTGTTATAGACATTTAATCTTTTTTGTTGAAAATTCGACTATTTCGTTGCCAATTCATTTGGTTAAAAACATATTTCTCTAGCTTACGATTGAACGACTCTATTTTGTTGAAAATTTGTCTCTTACTGGTAGAAAATTAAACTTTATGGTTGAGAATTCCATTAAAAATTAAAATACTTAATTGGAAATTCATGTATTTTGTTAACAAATTAATCTTTTTAGATGAAATTTCATTTCTTTGATTGAAAATTAGTTTGTCTTTTTATTGAAAATTAATTCTTTTCTGTTTTTTTCTGTTCTCTGGTTTTTGTTGAAAATTTATCTTTTTTGGTAAAAATGTCATATTTCGGATTAAAAATTCAACTATTTGGTTAAAAATCATTTGCTTTTGTTGCGGATTCATCATTTCAGTTAAAAATTTATTTCTTTGGTTCGAAATTTAAATAATTTGTTGAAAATTCATCCCTTTTAGTTGAAATTTCATCTATTGTCTTGAAAATTTGTATTTTTTGGTAGAAATTTCGTCTTCTGGATTAAAAATTCGACCGTTTGGTTAAAATTTTTTTTTTTGTTTGGTTGAAAATATATCTATTTTGTTGAAAATTCCCTTTTACTCAGTTGAAAAATAATTATTTTAACTGAAAATGTAATAATAAAATTTTGCATTAATAACTCTTTCATTTTTGTCAGTTCTATTATGCACACAATTGTGACATTCTTTGTCACTGCCCTTCAACTGAAACTCATTTCTTAATTAAGTGTGTGAATTTGGCAACATTCCTTCCTTAGAGTTTTTCAAACTACCCAATCGGTATTCAGGAAAAGAGAAAACAATGCTTTCGAGATTTTCGTGACACACTTATTTTTTAAAGAAAGATACTCTAATAATTAATGCTATCACAAAAATTTGGGTTTCAATTTTTGATTTTTCAATAGCATTTTTTATGTTTAAAATCAAGCCCTCAGTTCTTTCACAAAAAGCTTAAGGACGATTTTTCAAGACTTTTTAATAGAAATCATTTGTTTTTAGGACTTTTTTCCTTATGCCGAATATCTGAATCTCGCAATTTTGGATTTTTGAAAAAGCGACATCACGATCAAAACAGAAACTATACTTCTTATCAAAAATTGTCTCAAGTAAAGTTATTGATCTTTTTGAGGTGAACAATTTTTATTCCTAACACTTTTTCGCGTCTCGCATGGTTTTTATGGAAAATATAATCATTGATTTCTTAAAAGCATTATAGCGATTGAAACATAAACTACACTGAGAAAAATTGATTATACGAACTGGATAATAGAATTAAAGAATAATACACCGTATAGAAAAGTATATCAGCGCGTATAATCTATAATATTTTTATAATATATGAAGATATTACCAAATATAATCTCTAGATGTTAAATTCTTATAATCTTCAGGCATTCAATTTTAACATCTTAGATTTTAAAATATCCAGGCGTCTGTGTGTAGTCTCAGATGGTACGTCGCATCGTGGCGCGTGTCATATGCATCCGTTCGCATTGAAACAAGTAATAATTAAGTTATAAAATGATTATTAGTGCTAAATCACACGTGATTCAGATTTTGAAAATGGGTGAGTTTATATTTAATTTCATTGCACATCACTGCCACTTGTACAAGTACAGAAACTTAGCCTCCTTCACTTTCGTTTTTGTAGTCTTATGATAGCCACTTTCCTGCTTATTGTGTGTTTAAAAAATAGAAATTTGTTTCCAGTTCTACTTCCGAGCTCGTCTATCAAAATTTTGCATAGGTTTATAAATACGTTTGCAAAAATTATTATATATATTTGAGGTTATCTAGTGGGCCAGGATTCTAATATGGATATTAGATTTTAAAATCTTGGATTATAGATTTTATTATCTCAGATTATAAAGTTTAATAATCCAAGATATTATCCTGTAATATCTATTTCTTAATATCTATGGACTGTAGCTCTAATAATCTGGATCGCTGTCCCATAGTTAATAATCCAATATTATATCCGGTAACATATTTTGTATTACCGGGTATAATCCATTTTTCTCAGTGTATGTAGAGTGGGCAGGACAGACCGGTTAACATTAATTGCTCTATACAAAGTTAATATTAAGTGAAATTCGTTCATTTTCTTCTAAATTTCGATTCCCACATTATTGTATACCATGTTTTCATACGCATTAATTATGTTAATAGAACAATGATTCAATAGTTTAATTATTTCCAACAAGTTGTATTTCGTCGGTCTTGCGCCGTGTGGTGGGCCAGGCCAAGTTCTGCCTTTTTATGAAATAGAAACATCTTAACATGTGAAAATTGTATAGTTAGAATCTTTGTTATTTTATGCATTGGCAAAATTACATTTAAACATATGCAGCAAGAAGTAAACCACAGCTATTTTCTAAATCTAATCTATTTTGGACTTGAATTAAGTTTGATATTGATAATTCCTTAATAGAATAATGTTTCTTTTACAAGTCTTTCCAATTTTCATGCTGTAATTATTTCAGTTAATGGTGCAAAGGTTATATTCCTACTAATGAAAGTGCAAGTACTGTAATGAGAATGTGTTCCTTAAGGCTTATAGAGGTTAAGTAAATTAATTTTATTTTTGATCTAAAATAAAAAAAAAAATTTGAAAATCTCTTTAAAAGTAAGGGTTTCGTCAGACTTGTAATATTTGCAAATAAACTTCTGTACATGCATTAACCTGGGCACGCAGTGTATGGACCGACAATGAAAAATATTATAGGGTCGATAGGGGTAAGTTTGATAACGGGGTATGAGGCTATATGTCATACGTGCCGAGTAAGAGCCGATCTTCCTTTTGGCGATATTGAGTTATTATTATTATATTCTGATAGAATAAACTATTCACTATTCTACCGTCGGATGAAATATTACACAATTCTATGAGGTAATAAGGGAGAAAAAATGAGAATATTAATGAGCCTTTTTAGTTAATTTCCGTACATTAAAGGTGTACAAAACTATGTTCATTCTGAAACAAGGTCGGAAAGCCAAGAAAAACAAAAAAGTTTGAGAATGAATTAGAATATTCGGCAGAAAAGAAAGTTACTTTAAAATATATAACATCGAAAATTGCATACATATGATTTGATTTAAGAATCACAGTTAAAACTTAATTGTCGACAAGAATTATATTCTCTTGTCATCAAATAAGAAATACCGTTTTTAGTGCAATATTGGCCACCCTCTATGTGTGGATGGTGTGTCGTGTGCACGCCCCTAGCAAGAAACGGAAAAGGTTGGAAAGGAAGTTCTATTCCGATCCTTTCCGATTTCTATGTGAACTTTGCTTCCGTTTCTTTCCTAATGTTTTCTCTTTCCGAAGGTTTCCGAAATTTTGCCGAAGAGTCCCACTGCGTTTACTTCGTTCTGAACCTTGCCGATTTCTTTCCGAATAAATGTCGCAGTGTCCGAATAGCTTATTCCGAATTTTAAACTGTGTCCCCCTAGTTTATGTTCGTTCCGAATGTTTCCGATTTCTTTCTGAATAAATGTGCAATATAAAATATAAATTCAATGATGTATTAATTATATATGTATACATATATATATTTTTCAAATAAATATAATAAATAATAACATATAATTTACTAATAAATTTATGAAATTTTTAAAAAAATTAAATGAATTGAAATAAATAAATGTATAAATATAGTTGATAGTTGTAATGTAGGCGGGGGGGCCCGGGAGGTCCCACCCCTGGCGCTCAAGCTATAAAGCCTATTGTGCCATACACGTGTTTATTCTCAAGGCAGTACTGCGAATCCGGCAATCCTTCGCCGAGTGTTTTTTGGATCTCGGTGGGATTTTGTTGTTATCAACGTTCTGAGATTATACCTCTCAGGTGCCAGGCATACCTATCGCACAATAAATGACGTCCTCCTTTGTTGATCAGGCAAAGTGATCCTCACCCACTCTGCCATTCGGCAGCCTCCCTAGCAGGCTAGGGTGTACGGAGCGATCCCTCTGAGGTCATCAGGTAGATGCACAGATTCGAAGCACTGTCCTGGTGTGTTATGTAAGTGTATATGTGTGTGTTCATTACTCGAAATCGGCCAGCGACCATCGAGCGTGGTGCCTCCTATAGGAGTCCCCAAACGCAAGAAGAACGCTGACACATTTTCGAGTCTTCACAGAATCGGCTTCGACCTCCAAGGCTAGTCCCCTCGACATGGAGCCCCACCTTGGTACGATACCAGCTTTTTCTGAGGGGACCTACAGTTTAAGGTGGGTTCCGAACGACCGAAGCCCCGGTAGAAGTACATAGAAAAATTTCCATTGGTACCGGCTTAGGGATCGAACCCCAGTCCTCCTGCACGGAAGCCTGACGCGCTATCGTCTGAGCCACCGAGGCTTGATGTATAAATATAATGAAATATAAAAAGAAATATAAATATAAAAATAACAAATATTTGAGGAATATTTTAAGGAAATCTTCAACCTTATAGTTAAATTTTGAACCAAAATGATAAATATTAGTCAAAAACAAGATTAATATTCTAGCACAAGAAGACGAACTTTCAATCAAACAAAAAAAATGAATGTTTAACAAAGTAGTTTCACGTTCATTTATACGTTGTTGTATTTTCAACAAAAAAAGATGAAACAGATTAATTTTCAATCAAACAGTTGTGATTTTTAACCAAAAAGATGCAAATTCGACCTAAATATATGCATTTTTAACTCAAAAAGACGAATTTTCAACAAAACAGTTGAATTTTCAACCAAAAAGAATGACTTTATACGAAAATTCCTGAATTTTCAACAAATTAATCAAATTGACTTCAATTTTCGAATTGTTTCCTGTATGTCTCACTGTTATTTATTCTCTATTGAAAATAAATGGTCGTACAAAATTTTTTCCTAAAAACCTATATAGAAATAGGAAAATTTCATAACTATCAAGAAAGCCTTTTTTACGTCCACACTTCAAATATTCTGTTTGCTCAACTATCATTTTTAATTACTGTATCTCCTTTTTTCATAAAATTGCTTTTTTGTATTGTAAAAAACTGTACTGTATATGAGATATAATTTGCCCTAAGCTGGACTTGCAGAAGCATCACTTGGCTCCATTTATATATTGACACTAAAATAAAAAAAGATTCACTTCAAGAATAACTGCACAAAATAATCTTTGACTGAAAACACTATGGGAAATTAGGTATTTCCGGAAATTTTTGTGATTTTAAACGAAAATCTTGGGAAAATCGCTACCAGTGTCTCTTGCGTCGCCATTTTGTTTCTTCGATTTCATTCATATCGATTATGGCAGGTATTCAATTGCACTGATCTCGATTAAACCAAAGATCATTTGAAACAATGAAATCAAATGTGATTATATTTTTTTGTGAGATCTACAAGAATCATTATCATTGGCAGATGTTGACGCTCATTAACGACATTTGTAAAAACTCATAATGACATTCAATTCTTTTGATTCAGTCGAGTATGAGTGCAATCGAATACTTACTATCGATTGGGTTTATCGATTGCACAACTGGGAGCGAGTGAGTGAATGAGTAAGCGAGAATCTTAGATAAAAATGGCGCTGGAGACAAGCAGAGACGACGAGATGCTGTCAGAGCTTTTCCGAAAATTCTTGATTGAAATCACAACAAATTTCGGATATTCCTAATTTCCCTAAGTGCTTTCCAGTGTTTTCAGTAAATAAACGTCATTGTGTGCTCAGTTACTTTTTTTAGTAAATCTTGTTTTTATTGTGAATATGGAAATCGATCAAAGTGACGCTTCTTATGGCTTTTCATCATTCAGTCCAGCACAGTGCAATTTATATTTCATACTGTGTTATTTTTACCATACAAAAAAGGAATTTTATAAATGACTTATTATATTAATTACAAATGAAAGCTGGGGAAATTGAATATACGAAATTTGGAATACTTAGATGTGATAATGTGCAGCAATAATTTACGTAATGTACGAAAGTCAAAAAGGCTTTATATATATATATATATATATATATATATATATATATATAT